>CAUJRU010002753.1:0-66245 GCA_963277665.1 Viscum album
TCATGGTTTTGGGTAAATGTTGGCGCTGAAACATTTTTGTGAACAGTGCATTAGATTGTTGGAATAATCCTCAAAATGGAAAATATATACGGAATTCCATCTCAAGGGGGAGAAACAAAGAATGGTTTCAGTAACATCAATATATCCATAAGAATATGTATACTGCAAATAGATTTAGAATTAATGATAATATCTATGACAAATGAATGAATGTGGTCATAAGGTTGGTAAATGTGCACCTCAACATATATCCAAATCTAATAAGAAAATAATTTCATTGTAGATGTCTAAGACTTAAGAATCATACTAAGGATTTATATAGAGTAATGTTCCCAAAGTAAATGCTCCCAAATATATTTCAAGGAGGAACGGTGATAAGGCCTTGGATTCAACATCCTTGAAGTTGAAGGGTGATGGATTCAAAATCTCTACATAGAAAATATGCCTCTACTATGGAAAGAACAGTCATATCTAGTGTTCTACTTTCAATCCATTAAAATAAATGGTTGCTATCTAAACATATAAAGGCAATAAATTTTGGAGATATATGATTGATTAAAGATAAGTTTATTTATAAAGGTAACATTAATACATTGGAGAATTAATTATGTAACTCCAAACCCGAATTTTATATGAAGAATGGTTTAGTTATCTAGCCTAATCTATTGCAAATATCTAGAGAACTACAAATAGTTAAAGAATAATTAGTATCTAATGAAAATCCATGGAGGGAAACAAGTCATTCTACATGAATTAGATTAAAATTTGGTGAGACTTAGTTGGCACATGACAACCCAAGTGTCAAAAATTTCCTATTTGGAAGGTTAATGAAGGAAGGACATTATTCATATAATTCTATAATTGTTCTACTGGGTCAAATAGTGTTTTTGAAAATTGAAAATCATGCACCAGTGGAAGCTTCTTTACTATTGGGAAATGTAAGGCTAAACAATCCACCCAATCTTAAGCTGACTATAAGTAATGGGTCCATGCTGACAATTGGAGGCAAAATTGTCAGATAGAGAGTATAAAATTACATGAAGGGTAACAAACACATTAGACCTACCATGAATTTAATTCTTATCATGAAAGAAGTTTTTTTAACATTGTTTCTCTGATTAAAGTGCTCACATGTGTTCAATCTTATTCCCTTATATTTTTGTTTTATATGTGTGCTTACCTTGGAGGTAATTGAAGGTTATGGAAATTCTCAAAAAGAGAATTGTATTATCAATGTGTAAAACCACATGTTTTACTAATTATTTATGATTTGATAATGATATGAAGTGTTCCATAGTGGATGATTATCAACAGGAAAATTTTGATGATTATGTGATAACATTTTTCACCATTATGAATCAATTGGATTTCTCCCCTCGAGGGGGAGAATATATTATGGAGATGATATCAATGTCTATGTGATGAAAAATATTGAAGTTTTTATCATCTCAAGAAGCTGAAACATTATTTATTCCAATCACAATTTGATTTCTTGTTCTTAATTGTATTTGACATGTCAATTAGGGGTTGGGATGATTTATTGATGTCAATATGGGATAAAAGGGTGATATTTATCATTTCACTTGATATTTTTAATATGGTAGGTATATTATGTGTTTGATTTATAATTTCATTGATAAATCATACAATTCCCAACCCCTAGGATATGAGTTTATTGAATTTGAGTATTATTTCACAAATATGGTTGATTATGGACAACATTGAAAACCTTGGTCATATCTATCTTGTTTTCTACACCGGGATACCTCATGTAGACATTGTGTTGACTAAATAATGTCTCCTTTCTATGTGAACCATGTGAGAACATCCCTCCTTCATAAATATTCAAAAAGATATTCTTTAATGGGAAGATATCTTGTTTTTAAATAAAACCACACTAAATCATTGAATTTGGTTTCCAATAAGGGGGAGAAAATATTGGTACACATATTGATCCATACAAATTCCGCTTAGGTGATATTAACAAAAAAAAATAATAGTTAGATTATAGACCATTTTTTCATGTTGTTGTTATTAAGGTGTCAATATTTGTATGAAAATGTCTTGATCGATGTTGTAATTATGATTGAAGTGTTAATGCTTAATTTTATTTAAGTGAGATAAGGAAAAGCCCACATTCATTATAAATTTTGTTAGTGGACATGTAAATTATATAGTTGTTGGTAGGAAATTGTGATCAATGAGATGAAAATATAAAATTTCTATAAATCTTTTGAAGTTGTTATGAAAATAATGATTCCTATAAACATGTTATAGATTTAAAGCATTGGATTCCACACTTGGGAATTCTCCATATTGTCACAATTAAAATGATTTTTTAACAAGTCCTATGTTCCAGGACATGATACAATGAATGAAACATTGTTGAAATATTTGAAGAAGGACATGCAATACATAATTACATTTTGAATTTTAATGATCCATCCAATAAATAAAAATTTAATTATGTTGGTGAAAAATTCATCTGATTGATATATATGATATTTGAATAAGAATACTTGTGATAAAAATGAACACAATGTTTACTACAATGTTTCCAAGAATCTCTGTTTCAATGCTCGAGGAGTTGAAGAAGAGTTCCCGCCACAGTAGGATTAAGAAATACGAGTGAAGGTCATTGGAATTACAATTCCAACAATAATTGAGGACTTAATAGAATGTATATACAAGGATAGGATCCATTAATTATTGTATTATCAATGCATGAATATGAGTGATTGATGTTATTTGGGATCATTATTCCAAAATGAATATAATAAAATTGAATCAAGGATTAACATACAGAGGATTTGTGCATTGTTCTTAGTATTCAAATGTGTGTTTTAATTTTAAGGTGGACATGAATTTTAATCTATTTTTGTGTGGATCACTTATGATAATTGGTCACTCTTATACTAGCTAAGCCAACTTGACCCCAACACTTGTCTGACTCAAGGGGAATGATTACAAGGGAACCAACCTTTGCCATCCCGAATGAGGCATGGATTGGAAAAAACTAGCATGAGCAGTCCCTGTATAAGGTGTTTGGAATGCATGTTCAATTTCATGGGAGAGGATAACACCTGCAACAGAGTATAGTTTGGAACATAGCATGACCATTGGGTGAACATGGTATGGGGTAGTACCAAGAGGGGAGAGGGAGAATTCTGATTGAAGGCTGCCACGACTTGACATTTCAACCCCGAGGATCCCGAATCTGTATTCTGATGTGGAATTTATTTTTAAAATGTTGATTACATCCAATCTATTTATCTTATTTCATGTGACATATCGGTTTCACGCTATATCTCACATCTCATGATCTAATTATAAGCGTATGTGATCGATCCGAGCTGATACATTAATCTTTGAGCCTCCCCATTACTGTCTTTATCCCTGGATCATTTGGACATTTCATATCTCTATGGACGAATCCACCTCATCAGAGAATGGGCTTCAGCTATCATTGATGATTAAATACCGTTCATGAGATTTTTATAGACAATAAAACCCCATGCATGAAATTTAATTTTCATGCATGCATCAAAATAATGAGATTGTACGTGGCTATAGAAACCGAAGGTGCGAGGCTAGGTCATAATGATCGAGTGATCATTGTGAATCGTTCCATGTGTTTATAAACACATGCACATGATTTTTCATGTGAAAGAATGAGTCTTCGTTGAAAAATGGAATACAAATAATTTTGCAGATCCTTTATTTGTGATTGAATATTTCAACGCTGAAGATAATGGAAACTCAATGGATTGAATCACATGAAATTCAAGATGGTGTTATACATGATAAAGAGAGGTAATATTCACCTATAAATAATGAATCTAAAACACCGATGGAGGCTTCTATTCGCATACCATAGAGCCCTTATTTCTAAAAATCTCAGAATCATTGTTCTTGACTATAAAATGATGAGAAGAGGTTTCTATGCAACCATGCTACACAAAGAAATAGATAGATCCAATGAAATTATACAATTTCTAGGCACTCTTGAATTGTCCCACGATTAAGAGGACCTGTGCGCCCCCTTGAAAATGGATAATTTCGAACCATCTTGGTTTATGAATGGTTCCACACCCTCTATGAGAAGGAATACCATAGACACATGATCAGTTTATCAATCCATAGTCATGCCTTATGAAGAATCTGTTTTGTGAAAACCAAACATGGATAGTTATTTTCACCTCTACTATTTGAGTAAAACATACTAAAGAACAAATCCTCTATGGTTCGTGTGGTTGTTTGGGATACCTGATGATATAAAGAACAAGACACATTGTGTGTGGATTCCAATTATAGAAGATAATTCTTTCATTTTTCACATTAAAATCATATGCATAATTTTAGACTCCTACATGTGCACGAATAATCCAAACATTATAATGATCCCAGTTGAATTGTAGAAAAATACACTTATATTGAAAATAAACTTGATAATAAGTTTGTGTTCTCAGCAATCCAAAGAAAATAATGTGTGTGAGATTTTATGTTGGGAAAAGAGTCCTATAGTTTTTGCACCATAAGAATTGAAAGATAATGAATTCTTGCATGTACATTAATAAATAAGGGAAATGGAATTGAATTGACAAAAAATGTGAAAAATCATGACCACAAACATTAAACCTCAAATATTTATTTATTTGTTGTTTTTTGTGTTTTATATTACATGAAAGATAATAAACATGAATGAAATCATGAATATTCACATGCATATACAAAAATTAATTGAACTATCCAAAACAAGAAGTCTAGATTCCATTCAATCCTTGTATGAACTTAATGTGAATTGAGATTGATGCTAGGATAATTAAAAGAAGGTATTATATCTGTGTTGATAGAAATTGAGAATCCAAGAAGATAGAAAGTGATGATACTGTGGAATAACATTCATTAATATTATATTCTTGAAGATGATGTCAAAAACATTCACACATATTTAATTGAGGTCAGATCTGCATCAGAAGAAGATTGAATTTATCAATAATTATTTCACTGATGACTTATCATAAATGTTTTCAGAGTGATTGAGAAAGGAGATGAGACCATACCAAAGGATGATGAATATTTTTTCAGGGATACATAGTCATTTATGATTCATAATGCCTATGTGGGATAAGTTTATGATTATCTATAGTGAATCGTTAAAGAACTAAAAGAATTATTCTTTTCTTGTTACTCATGATTTAGAGGAACCCTGTGGGATTCAGGTAGGAGAAGAAGGCTTCAGTGATACTCTGGAGCAGACCAGTGTAACTATGGTAAATCATTAGAAAGTAGTATAATGATCCTCTTATGGGACTTATGATTGATACAGTGGGATTATGTATCAACCATTTTTATTGATTATAATATTATATTGGAGAATCATTGTTTTTGAGAATAACGGAAACAACACGGAGTATGTCTTTGAACCGATCCTCGTAAATCCTTGTGATCTGTTCCTTTACATTTACATCATCATTCTATGTAAGGATGAGGGACACAAGAATATTGGATTGATAATTTAACTTCAAATTGAGGATTAATTGAAAATAAACAATTTGTAAAAATTTTGAAGGCTTCACTGATTCACCCCTTCCCCTATCTGTCATTCACACTGATTCTGGAACATCAATTATAATTATAAATAATATGAGTGTAAAAGATTTACATTTATTTAAATGATATAATGAAATCCAATTGAAAATTCATATAATCTAATCTTGGATTATTATTTATTTATTCCCTTTAAATTATTAAATTAATCCATTATTTACTGTAATTTCATTGTATTTTTCATATTGATTTTAACCCATAATTGTTTAAATAATAATTTTTTCTTTGAATCATAATAATCAATTGTTATTATTAATAATTTCAAAAAAATATATCACATTAACTAAATTTAATACTCATAATTAATAATATTTAATCCATTATTCATGACTCAAAAAAAATGTGGAAAAATATAATTTAAATTAAAATGAAAAAAATGAATGAAAAATGGTTTTTTTTAGAAAAATAGAATTTTTTATAAAATATATTTTATTCCAAATTAGACTATAAAATTTATTATCAATATCAGATTTATTTTATTATTAATAAAAATAAACTATTTTAAATTTTGATCTTATCTGAAATAGTTGGTCAATTTTTAAATATTCAATTGAAAATTTTGAATTTATATTAAATACTTATTTTTTACTATTTATTGATAAATCAATATTTTCCAATAAGTTAAATAAATTAGTCCTCAAATAAAATTTTAATTATAAATAAAAAAATGAATTTATTTACATGTAATAAATTTTCTGTAATTTTCAAATCATTATTTAAAATAAAAATATATATTTTATAATACCCAATTGGTTTAGGTATAAATATTTTACGTTATGATTTTTTTTTCTAATTATGGTATAATGAATATTACTCTAAAAAATATAACTAGTGATTTTATAAATAAATTATATCATTAGTTCATAGACTATTATTTATGTCATAATGATTATGAAAAAAAGTAATAATTACTCAAAAATATTTAATCATGGATACCTATTAATAAATATGGTAATCTAAAATACATAACATTTTAAAAATAATCATAAAACATATAAATTAGAGAATTCATTTTTTAGGTATAAAATTCATTTCCCAATGTCACACCATCATTTTCTCATCTGAAAAATCAATCTCCAATTTTATCCCATAATTAATCCATCACATAACATTTGTTTTTAAAGCTTTTTCTCAATTATTTTGAAATATAAATAGCTAAAATCAACCCAATTAAACCAAATATAATCTATACATATTAGGTACATTTATTACCATTTAAGAAGATGAAATATACTAACAAATATTTAAGGATATTGACATTCATATACTATTATATTTCAAGAGACACTGAACGGAGAATGAATATTTTAAAATTATTAAATATATTATTATTACACTTAACTATTTCTTAAAAATGATATTATATATTCTAAAAGGATCCTTTTAACAATGATCAGAGACCACATTTGAATAAAGATCCTGAGTATTACACTTTTTGAAAACTATGGTCGGTCAGTGATGGGGATTTGTTTGAGGAAACCACTGATAGGTGTGTTTATTTAAAATATTTAAATAAATTATTCTTTTGTTTTATAAAATTATATATTTATATTCAACATAATGTAAAAAATCTAAATTTTTTAATTGGATATACACATAAACATTTATATATCTAAGAAAAAGAGGTTAGTGTTCTTCACTGTAAGATCATCATCGAATGATGAATGACAAACAAATCAAGGTAGATCAAGAGAAAACGAATGTAGCATATATACTCCTTCATGGGATATTAAATTAATTATATATTCGAGATCCATAATTGAATATTTACTCATTGATTTTTGTTTTTGACCACATTATTATATATATAATGAATTAATTTGATATTTTTATTCCTTATCTGAGACTTCACACCCTTCAAAATATCTGTGTTGCTGATTAGTTTGTAAATTAAATAAATCAGTCTTGTCGCATATGTTATCATCCATAATTATTATCTTTTTATAATAAATATCCCAAAAATATAATAAAATGGTTGATTTAATTTCTTTAGGGTCTTCTTCCACATACATTCATTCTATTCTTCACCATTGGTCGATGGGGTCGTATTTCAACATTGATGGGTGGGTTCTATCATGATCAAACAACTGAATTAATGTGATATTGATGGGAGATGAGTGAATATGATATTTTTGTAATGGATATGGATTTTAATTTGATTGGGAATTATGATGTAGAGTTATTGGATCCAACTATGTTATTATATCGAGAGGTAGTGACCAGTGGGTGACATTAATCATTACGATCATCATGGGAATCACCAAATTTAATTTGTTTTTCCACCGGTGGGTAAGAATTTAGGTTAGAGGAAAATAACTATATTTATAGGGATTATATGGATGCAGATCATTTCAGAAGTGGTGGATTTGGAATATATGTAAATAACACATCTTTTTATGGAACACATAAATCTTCTCTATGTAGTTCATATGATCACATGACATATTCTTCAGATTTCATCAATTTTCATATTTTTTGGATGATGATAAGGATCAAATGTCGTGTTGCTGGGGAAAATCCCATGTGACACTCCTTGAGTATCTAGGAAATATTTTTGGCCACATGTGCCGTAAAAACCATGTGGGATGTTACACTTTTCATTCCAGGACCACACATGCATGTGTTAGTACACATGAATGTATATTTACACAAAACATCCTAATAAACATGTCCAAGAAATGGATGTCATAAGGTGGAACTCAGTTTTAATGACATGCCATGTGGTCCCCATACACGTAATGAATGGTTACATGGCCACCAATTTATGTTGAAATAATAACTTGTCTTTGTAGAAGATTAAGAACACACCCCTTATGGAATACATACACATGATTTTCCACTTCTATGAAGAATATAAACTCGTGGTATATCTTTTTTTAAAATTGGATTTCATCATGGGAGTTTCATATCCAAAACGATTTTCTATGTAGAATGTGAAGATTGAATTTGGGAAATATTTTGTGATACAATATATGATTTTATATGTGTGATTCTTTTTTGGTTATGCTAAGTGATTGTATTGATCTAGAAGGATCATCAAAAATATTATATGTAGTGATAATTCATCCATATCATATCGGTGGGGGTTACCCTTTCCATAGGTATATTATTCAGTCTTCACACTAGGTCTTATATACCACATACATTTTATTCTAGTAATAGGTGGTAGTGACCCTTCATACATGGTCACATGTCCTCTATATGTTGATATTATTATACCCTATAAAACTAGTGTGTTTCAACTATAATATTAATATAGTTGTGGTTCTTTCCTTTCATATCATTGTTTGGGTCTTATATCCATTAGAATGGAACTCCCGTATCACAATAGGGTTAAATTCTCCCAAAATCATTGTTCCGGTAATACATTGTACTCACCTTCATAGGCGTGGGTCTATTATATAAGGTTATGGTAGTGATCTATCCCATTAGACCATAAGTTTCCAGTATTTTTTAATAGAAACAATGAGGGTACATCCTTATCACACTAGTTTGTTGGGGAAAAATATTTGTTACAAATATATTGAGATGTTACATGCCATCATGGGGGGTGTTCACTATATATACTAATAGAAATCCCCCTTGTTGTACTAATGTGAGGATCCTTTATGTTTTTCATATTTTTTCTCGTAGGGTGTTTTGGATAGTTGTGTGGTGTGGTCGCACCCTCATAAATCATCATGAAGACACAAGAGATCATGGGAATCCTTAGTAGACCTTTAGTCCTCCTAAAAAACTCTGCATCTTTCATTGATATGTGAGATAGATAACCCTTTTATCTATCTTATTTGTTTCATTTATGTGAAACTATTTGTGTGTGTGATATTGGGGTTGTTTTTTCCATTTTTTGGATAATTTAATTAAATGATCTTAAATTTCATCAGCTTTAGTTTTCAGGAAATCTTACATGGATTGTAAATACTCGTAACTACCCTGGCTTTTCCCATAAGATTCACTAATTATACAATGTAAGGCATGATTATCCTTGATTTACGAATATCGTATTGATAATTTGGTACATATACCACATATGTTGGTCCGGTATTAGATTCATGGAATCCAGATCATTCATACATTTTCAATTCTATTTTTTTAGAATGGGACATCATTTATTAATGTGAGTTTAATTATCCCTTTACATTTTGTATATCACTTTTTTAGTAGTTTTTGTTTTTTAGTTATTTTTAAATGCACGTTCACACACGATATGTTAATGTATTTTATTATTATTCCTCCTCACATCTGTGTAGAGATTGTTGGTTTTTTAAAAACTGGTATAATAAATAAAATTCCACCAATTTTAGTTAAGACTTGTTAAAAAATTTCTACATCACCTACCATTTGGAGGTGGGAATGGGGCTGTAATGTTCTAGTATTCATCGTTTTAGAAAGTCCCATGTTTGTTGGGTTATTATAGAGTGTTATAAGAGGTGGTAACATAAATATATATTTTTTCATGTTTTATTTATTTTGATGATTAGTCGGTAATTTAGGGAAATAGTGTCAATGGTTCTCATGTGTAGGTTTCGGGATAGTAAACCAGATGTTCGTGAAAAATCCAACATATCATTACATAATGACTATTACTAATTTAATTTCAACACAACATTCCAATCCATGGGATTCAAGGAACATTGGGGAATTCAACATATACGATTGAATCCTATGATTTTACATCTTCAATCATTTATATATATATATATATATATATATATATTCTCTCCAATACTTGGTAAATATATATTACTTTTAGGATGCATCTATGAAGATAGAAATCCAGATGATCTATTCAACATCATAAAAAAGAGATTATGATTTATAACGCCTCATTTTACATTGATTCTCATAGTATATTTCCTCCATTTGGTAAGGTATCATCACTCCCGCATATCAAAAAATATATTATAATGGATGAGGCTGATGAGAATGTGTTCAATCCTTGGATACTAAGCATTTTCATCCACCAGGTGTGATTGGTTCACCATTGAAATACATATCCCTTGGTATTTGTTGCTCGGATTAAGTATATCATCTATGTTTTATCTCTTTTATAGACATTGGTTGATCATATGGTTACAATGGTATCAACTCTTTACTATATGGCATATGGGAACTGGTATAATCTGTTAACGAAGATGCATGAGCAGTTAAAATATTCATGGATCAACTTTTAATTGTTATTTAATATGGGTATAACCCCATGTTATTATTCTAAATTAGTATTTATGCTATATTGAGTTTCATTATGGAAGGTCTAATGATCTTTTGTATTCTACAATTTTCAATGGCATTATGTGGTACTCCCTTAACATAATTCATGATGGTTACATCCAAACATGGATGTGTAGGATGGTTCCTCATAGATATTTTAATTGATGTGTGGTACCCCATTGCCTTACCCCATATCCTAGTTTAATAAATCAAGTGTTGATGATTGATATATTTTTATCTAAGTGAAGCAATGAATAATGATTCTTCAGCAGACATACTAGGATTGATTATACCATAGTTGGTTTCATATTATAAGTGTCGAAGAATAAAAGGTAAAAAAATTCAAAGACGTAAACACATTGTCTTGTAGATTTAGGACATCACAGTGTAATTGGTTAGACTAAATTAGGGAAATACTTTTAATTTAATGGGAAAGGTTACATGGAAGATGATTTAATGACCCAAAATTTTGATGACTGTATTCATGTATTGGATGGACCACAATGGTAGTTGAATCGCCCTGATCAGTTTTCTCTCATGGATGGTAGATGATGACACTAGGTATATAGTGTTGGATGAGGATCATATCCGGCAGAATGAATAGGATATATTGGTGGAGGGAGAAACTATATGACACTACTACCACCACCTCCAAAAATATTCCAACACTAGACTCAGGGAGATAATCCTTGGGGTTTTGGAAATCAATATGCAATGAAATCTTATGACCTAGTATCTCAATAGGTGATTAGAGTTATAATCATTATTTTTTATATAAATTCGTAAGAACTATTATTCATAGAGGATAGAAAAAAAATCATCTATTTACGAATGATGTGATAGTGAGGGATACAATTTAAACATTATCCTAGTATATTTGAATTGATTTTCTTAAAGTTATAACTTCTTCGATATATCATATCATCCAGCAATGTTAGTTATAAATTATTGGATTGAGAATTGCATTGAGGCATTGTGCCATCATGATTAGACATTATTATGAAATTATGGGTATAGATATTTTTTTCATGGTCTGGTCTCGAATTGATTGTGACCACCATATAATGAAATTATACTAGGAATGTGTACAAAGATTATCCTTTGTGGGATATATATATCTCATGGTGGAGTGAATAGGTTTTGTGAAAATTATGTTGAAACCCTTATCCTATAATTTATTTAGTTTATCCCAGGTTATTTTGGGTTCTTTATGAATATTGTTTCTCGAAGAAATTTTGGATTATCTAGTAATATTAATGAGGATATTTTCAGGATTATTTATGAGGAGGTTCATGGTTTTTTCATTCACTTCGAAAATAGAGTCACTCTGATGTCTTTTATGACATATTATATTTCCCCATTCAAGACATGAGATATGAGTGTAATTTGAGGAACATAAAGTGAATTTTGTTATCATACAATGTTATTTCTCTTATAGTAGATACTTTTTCATGAAAATGGATAATAAGACTATTTATATTTCTGTTGATTATCATCACTAAAACCACTTCATAAAAAATTAAAAGTAACTATTTTTTAGAATTTATGATTTTTTTGATTAGTTGTGAGACACGAGATGGTTCTTGAATGTCAATTGTCACGTTTGACTACCCCCATGTGAATATTCTCATGATTTATATTATAAATCCCAACTATAAATATACCTTAGGAAACTATTAGTTCTTGGGGGTTATTTTTAGAAGGAAAAATTGTTCTACATTGTATATGGATCTGATGAACTGAATAATCAATCCAAACATGGATTGATTTTTACTTTTCAACAATGATGTCACACTCATATAATATACATTAGAGGGGAGTGTATAAATTACATAATGATGGTAGTAAACATTCTCGTAAAAGACCATATTTATCAACATCTATTGATGATCGTTTTTTTATTAGTGAGATTATCTTTAAGGTAATTTCATTTCTAATGATATATAATTTATGGACCTGCTTAATATTGATTCATTTCTTAATTGGGATAAAATGATGACCATGTCAATGTGAAATGATTTATTTTGATGTTTGGGAACTAATGTAGATCCATGAACTACTTATCGTGGAATTTACTCCCATTAACTAACATGAAGAGGAAACAAAAGTTGTTTACTAAGACAAATCAATTTCAAACAAAAAATGAGAAGTTGAGGTTGAGTATGACTATATAATATTTTTTGAAACTACTATGAGAAATAGTAGAGTACATAATATATTACAATTTCTAAAGATATGGCCTTATATTCTTTTTTATGTAGAAGTATATAGTTATCGCATATGGGTCATGGAAGTTGAAACACAAAGAGAATAACTATATGAATTATGAGCTCAGGTTTGATAGGGTTTTCATCTCTATAAGGATTTCGATTTACTATCTCCTAGTATAGAATAATGTAGATTACTTTGACCATAAGCATATCATGTATGATTTCACACAGAGATATGTTGATAGGATAAATATTTTATGGTCGGTGTTCATCTAGAACATTTAATTTTTTTATTGTCAATATTCTGCGTAAGTGAAATTTTGTGGAAAAATAACATAGAAGAAAAACTCATTCTCATGTAGTAATTAAGGTTTCTAATATGATGGACTCATTATTGTATTACTATGTGGTAGAGATGGGTTTAGATATCCTTAGTCAATTTTATGGAATTTTATGATTCTATAGTGTCTGAGGAAATCACAATTAGGACACATTTTTTATGAGGTCATATGTGACATGCTATACTCAGGTTATTCCACTAACGGATTCCTTGAATGAGGTAATCACGTCACCCACTCCCAAAATAATATTATGGTTCGTTTCACATAAAAAGGTGATTTCATGTGGGAGATTCATGATTCTCTTTTAGAAATATATCCTAGTATTGAAAAGAAGTAAAATATATTCAATAGTTTTAAGTGGTTTAAATTAGTTAAATCACTATTAAATTCATATCTCAGTTTCTCACATATAAAATGGTAAAGGTTGTGCACTATTTTTATATTGGTATATTATTGTATTATAAGATCATAGAGTTGAAATGGTATTGAATATACATCCACGTTTTATGAGGTCTTCCTTGGATATCAAGAGGAATTGATTCCATGTAGATCATTTCACTGTGACATACAAAGCCAATGAACTTCCTTTTTATCTGTTATAGGTGTTTGATTATTATTTTTGTGTAGCTGTATATGTTTTCAATCATATACCTTCCGAGGTTCCCTAAATGATTTTTTTGACCATGATGGGAGGATAAAATTACTTTAGAGTAGATCCCTACATGATACATTCAAGACCCATTTAAGGATGAGTATATCATCTCTCCCCCAAATATAATGCAACAACCCAAATTTATATAATCAAGATTCCCATTGTAATTTAATTAAATGTATTTTTATATATTATTTTTATAGAAAACACATTCACTACATTAATTTTGTAATGCCGTATTAGATTTAAATTATTATTATTCATATTTATCATTGATAAAATATAATAGTTGATCAATTATCACATTATAATTATAAATAATGGGTTTTAACAAACCCGAGAGACATAGAAAAATGATGTTTTTGGCTCAATCAGTATGACAGTACACATTGAATCCCTATTATAGAATATTCAAAGTGAGATATCATCTATGGCCTTTTTCAGGAAAAACCACAACATGATATCCTATAATTGAAGCATGAGATAAATAGTTTGTTGGATATTATCAAGATCATGAAGATCTAGTACCAAACCATGTTCCTCAAACCACCCCATGGTAGTCCCACCATCATGCACATTTACCATATTGTGTTTTTGATATATTAATGTGATTAATATCAAGAAAATATAAATATGAGTATGTACATGAATTTATATAGATTAAAGTATATATTTTCATTCTATTATTGTATATTTTTAAATGATTTTTAATTTGATTCAATAAAAAACAAATACTATTTTTCATTAACATTAAAAATTAATTAAGAACATTATTTTTATAATTTAATGGATGTTTTAATTTAATAATATTTTAATAAAATATTATTAATAAATATTTTTTTTAATATAAATTATTATACAATTTTTATAATTGTTCAATAATAGTTATTGTCAAAAAAATTCTACTATAATTAATAAGTATGATTTTTTTTAAAAAAAATTGAAAATTCAAATGTTTTGAATCATATTTAGATCTAATGAATTTTATTTTTAAACTCTGAATGTTAATATTAATCAATGGTGAATGTTTCAACATTTTATGAGATAAATTATTTTTAGGTAAAAACCAAATATCATATAAATATACATATAATATCCATGTAATAGTAAAATTTTCCACTACATGTTACATATGATAATTATGAAAAAAATTAACAAAATCCAAATATATATCTCCTTTAGTATGGAAATATGTCTTCATTAAAAAAATATATAAATATATTCTATCATTTATAATATTATCTAATGGTTTTTAATGGAAAATTTTACCTAGGTATTAACATTATATAAATTGATTTAAAATGAATCCTTTTTTGTTTTGTGAGGAAATTAATTTTATAATATATAATGTTGAAAATTAAATTATTGTAATGTACAGACATACTCACTGTCATGACTGTCATTTACTTGGATTTTACATAGAATGTATACAATTTTCTTTCTTAACAATACTTTTTTTCATAAAATTATTAATAATTTGCAGTTTATAGTTTCTTTAAAAGAAAATTTTTCAAAATAACTTATTTTATATAAATAGATTCAAAGAATTTTAAAATATTCTTTTATATTTTTTCATAATTTTATTTTCAATGAAAAGGATTTCAATGATTTCCACCATTCATTTTAGGTATTCTAATTATATCAATAGAAAAACATTGTGAGTATATTTTAAAGATTCCTTGATCAGATTTTTTAAAATGTTTCAAAAGAAAAATATTTTTCAAAATACATCATGATTTGAATGGAGTTTTTCATAGAGGAAAAAGAACTCATTATATAAAAATTATTTTAAAATTGATTTATAGAAGTAAATTTCAATAATTTTTTAATTTTCCTTAATTAATTTCAGAACTTGTCATTCAAAATCCTTATCCTTATAATATTTAATCCTTTTTTACAGTAATTATTTACATGGATTATGATCCCATAATACCATTCTTATAATTTATTGAATGGTTTATGTTTTTATAGAATAATATTTGTGAAACACTTTCCACTTCTATGTGTTATATGGTCTCTAATACCATTTATTTTCATTAGTTTATCTTTGATGAACTTGTTATGTGACATATTTTCCTAAATATGTTATTATATGATGAAATTTTTATGATATCTATTTCATTTCATGGTTTATGAAAATAATTTTTTGAAATCCAAATGTATTTATGGGTTATGATATGATGCATGTTTAATTTTCTTTTGGAAAAGTTTTGAATGATTTAATTATACGAATCATGGGACCAATATATCACTCCAATGAATTGGGTAATGATTTATATGTCATGTGATATCACTTGAAAAAATAAGATGGTCTAGATACAAAATAAAAAATAGGTGTGTCCAAATCAAAAATGGGAAACATATGTATCTCGGCCCACAAAAGGATGCTGGAGAAACATAATCTACAATGGGAATGCTAGAAAAACAGATCCCTTATAGGGAAAGGACTAAAACTATGGATGGTGTCATGTCTTTCCCAGTTGGTGTAGTCCACATGACATTTCCTAATATTTTATTTGAAATGATCCTTTAATTACATGGAATATAGTTACATGTTTATATATATTGAATAAACACTATGTTCGATGCCATTGATATAATAACATAGTTTATTTTCTTCATATTCATTGATTTAATGATTTATAACCTTCCAAAAAAAATTCATGTCTCACGATTATGATTTTTTTATGCAGAGTACGATCGCCAAAATTTATGATCATTTTTACATACCATTATATTCATCTTTTCTTACAATTTTACATTATTTACCCATAAAGAGCATTCAAACTGAATAATTATTATATTTTCTTTACATAGGTTATAAATAATGGTTTTATAATAATTAATGAATGATAACATATTAATCAGATATGTTGAAGTTGTTTCACCAAACTAGAAGAATGTATTCCAATTTTCCAAACAAAATAAAAATTACTATCATAGAACATTTATTTTTGAAATGTGATGAAAATTTAAATTTATTATGTAATATCCCTATATTATAAGCCTTCTTTCTATAAATATCTCTTGAATTCACATTGATTAAAAATGTATGGAATGAAAAAATACATGATGTTACACTGATAATATAACAATGGGAGAGTTATCCCATTATATAACATAGTCAGAAGGCTTAACCATCACCCAGTGGAGACCTCAAAATGACTCTCCAAAATTGCCACCATCTTATTTACAATCTTCCTCTGAATAAAAAAACTATCAAGACATCATATAAATATTACTCAATATCATGGGGTAATGGATCACCAAAAATACATAATATTTTACTTCCTCGGAATCCCCTAGAGAATTACCTATCTACAGAAATCCTTGGTTAGTATTTATGGAGAACTTTTCATTTTAATGGGTGGTGGAAGAAGTAGAATACCACTCTATGGTACTACCTCTTATGTTGACCCTATCTTGAAGTGTTATTTCTTGGAGGATCTACTTCATGGTCATGTAGTTGAATAATTGTACATATTCATTATAGAGGAATCCTGAATGAAACAAGGTAGACAGTTTTCAATGACTATATTTGGGGAGAATACTCAAAATGGACATGGAAAAAACAACCCAATAATATATGATGATTGTATAGTTTTTTACATAATTGTTTTTATAGTATATATCCAAAAAAGGGTTTTCTAAGTCCTTTTAAAGGGGACGGTTAATCACCATCGAAATATTGAGTATTTGAATTGAAAACCCTAACATGATACACATTAACATTGATTCCATAAATACCAAACAAAACTTCAATGCTATAAATTCATTTTTATGGAAAAAGGTATTACTACTCTACTAACACAATATCATGAACAGACCCCTCAAATAAGATTTTTTATGGAAAATTCGAATATTATTACCCCAGTCCCACCTCTAATATGCAATGGGTTGGGGGAAAACACTGAATATGTATATAAAATATATGTTAAGGATAATACTTGATAATTTTTAATCATGTGTAATCCATAAATCACAAAAATTGATAAAATTTTGGAAAGAAATATAATATTAATGTGTAAATTAAATATATTCCACAATCATAGTAATAAATAATCAGTATAACTAATAATGGTAGTAAAAACATGCCCATAAAAATACTAAATAAAAGCCTAAAAATCTAATGAAGAAGGGACTATTTTCAATTGAATCATTAGTACGAACCATAAAACTCCTATATCAATATTATGCTCCACCTACACCTAGTTCTCTTAATAATGCATGAAATGTACCATCATCTGTATAAGACATGAAATGCTTAGGAAGATCCCATGAAAGGGTGAGTATAACAATCCCATGTAATACACAAAAAAATATCTTGGAATAATTAAACAAGAGTACTTGTCCAACAATAAGGTATTTCAACATGTTAAGAGTCATAAAAATAGAAAAATTATAATTTTACAGATAAAAACCTATCTGTATAAAGTGGGATCAACTAACACATCCTGACAAAAAATTATGGTCATGTATTATAGGTAATTTTCTTTACTAGAGAACTCACTCCAAGAGATATGTTGTCGATGATAAAACTAATATCAGGGGTATTTATCTCATATAATTCTTTATATTATACTCATTTAATCTCTAAGGATCAAGATCTCAAGATAGAGGATCGCACCCATAATAGTGGGGTGATTCTTCTAAATCTACTCGATCAATCTTCTAGACATGGGATCAATTCCATAATATTGTTTGTGACAAATATACCATATTACCTACCTAGAAATAATATGATATAGGATCCCACCGTATGAATCATGTAGAGAAACTGGAAACTCTAATAGAATCAAAACTGGTATAGGGGAACATAATAATGTTTTGAGGATGTAATATCACTATGTACTATAATTGGGATGTACCATAGAACCAAAATCAACTAAACCAGCTTCAAACAAAAAAAATATCGGTTTTTAAACTATCTTCTAATAACAACAAGATATATTTTGATCGTAAATTACATGTACCACATTTTCATTCCTACTCATATATGTGTTTATGTCCCTCTTCACATTATTTAATACATCCATTCTTACCCTCATTCATCGAGTAGTGCCAATTTATTAGACCTTAATTTAATACCGAGTCATTCGTACGTCCTCTACCCATGATTGTATGTCTAGTCTGGTTTTTTTTGTGTACATCATAGGTACACATTAATTATTAGTCATTTAATCACATAGAGTATGACATATGTTACATGGTGTGTGGTATTTACATTTCATAGGAAATACATCAATTGATTTTAGGTGTCCTACATGACATGTATCTCTAGATAACAAGCAATGTAATGTAAAATATTCTATAATCCTATAGTTTTTCAAATTTTCTCCTAATACTAAAACCATCACCAACAAAAATCACACCCAAGGATATTGAATATGGAATTGGCATGGATTTCTATCACAAATCACAATATTCATACCTTAAATATCCATTGAAAACAAGAACCACTACCCTGCACAATATTTATTCGTCAAATAAAATGAATGGAAATCGACAAACTAATCTAATCCAACATTAATATTCCTCCATCACCATTGAACCTCGATATAATCCGTGATCATGAACCACAAGAATGATACCAATTTATTATTAAAAAATTACTTGGTGATGATCATATTTCGGTTAATCATTTAACTTTCACATAATAATTGTTTTTATAGTGATTTTAAAATTGAAATAGGGAGAAATCCATGAAATAGAAATGAGGAGTGAAACAAGGAATTATTAATGTTTTCCATTATTCATTGATTATTCAAGGATGAGTTATGGACTATGATTTTTTGAAATAAACAATTGTAAATCATTCATCGATTAATGAATCATGTTTTTTTAGTTGAATTAATATAAATATAATCGGTGAGTAAATCATCAACGAGTCCAAAGAAGACCAAAATCCACATTTGGGTCCAAATTAGACTTTATGAAATAACGACCATGTTAAATTGACATTATTGAGATCTAAAAAACCTTTTTTTTGGAGATAATCACTACATTATCAATATTGTCTCTGAAATTTTATCATCCACTAATGATAATCATTAAATCCCTTTGGAAGTTATTAGTTTTATACAAAAATACCATTAAATTTATCCTAATAGAGTATTTATTGTTGATTAAAATGTTATTGTGTTAATTCAATCAATTAAATGATGAATTGTTCTAAAATATAATTTATCTTCTCATGATGGAACCCATGATAAACCCAAGATTTACATAATGATTATATCGAGCTAGGGTAAAACCAAATTCTAGACTCAATGGTGGTCTTAGAGTACTTATCCAAGACTCTGTTTAGGTGTTATTTTACAAATTTATTCATATTATGTGTGCATTATATTTTCATATTTAATATATTTATAATATCACTTTAAGGCTCTCTGATAATAAAATTATTTCATTGTCTCAGCCCGTAAACCTAAAAATATTCCCAATGATATTTCAATGAATTATAGGTGAATATATTTATTCCATTAGATATATACAAATCAAGATGTTTTTAATTAAAATGTTCTTCCTTGATTAATTTCATAATCATAATCGTAAAATTTTTTATGATTATTTCTAAACATCTTTAATGAATCATTTTCAACAAATTACATTTTCAATTATTCAAAAAAAAAATTCTTTATTTTTAAATCCATATATGTATTATCATTTTTGATCTTCATATTTAATATCACCTATTTTAATTGGAATATTTTATTACTAATTAAATATTTTGAGATTCAAAAAGTATTCTTCAAAATGCTTTATTGGTTGGAATTTTCAGGAATTAATCTTTTTTTTCTTATATACTTATTGGTTGACATAATCATTATTATGTTACACCATTGGAATATTGGTGTCTCTTCCTTAATGATGTTTGAAAAATTATTCATGTTAACCTCAGAAAAAAAATACATTAAAAGTGACCAAAAACATCAATTTGATAATAATATTATTTTATTAAATATCATTTAATTATCTACTTTGAATTTTTCTCTAAATATATAAAATATGAAATGTGTATATCAATAAAAATATTAAAATCATAATGTTTTTTTATCATGAAATCTATTCAAATTATTGAGTGAGGAATTTTTTAAATTCATTATAATACTGGTATAAAAAATTAATATTATTAATTACTAAATAATTTTTACTAGATATTATTTATTAACCCATTTCATATGATATATTTTTATTTATTTATTTTTTGTATAAATGAGACATTAATTATATATCCACCAGATGCATTGATAGGTATCATAATACAATCTTGTCAGGTTAGTTTATATTTTGTCATAATTAGATATATAGTATTTCAAGGGATGTGACCTTGACTGTGGGATTTATATAACTGGAATTTTATATTCTATAACCATGAAATCAGTTATTTTTATCTATATGATTATTTTCATTTACTGTATATTCATTATCATTTTATAATGATATATTTTCAATTATATAGAATTATTTTTTAGTCATTCATTCAATTTTTTACTCAATCCAACTATATTCCATCATAGATTCAATTATGAATTTACCCTCACAGAGAATTTTATCATACCATAATTATATTTTGCATTTCCTCAGTTTATAAAGTATATTATTATATATGATATATCTTTATGGGTTAATTTGATTATATTTTTGAGGTGATTTTGACCACTTATTATAAAATATGGACTCAATTGGTTTGTAGATCAATGCTCAATAGATGGGAAAGATATGGGGTTTTAGTAAAATATTTCTCATAACTCATAAAAATAACAAAAAAAATAACTAGGGTGTATAAGTGAAATAATATTTGTTTTTTGAAATTATTTTTATTTATTCTTAAATTTGAGATCATTTAATTTGATTCAATTACTTTATATAATTTATGAATATATTATGATATGATATGGGACTATGGGCATATGGAATCTGATTAACTCAGCCTTAAATTTGGATATGTAAGACTCTTACCATTCTATTTTATTGTAGATGTGTTAATTTACTTCCATAGTTAATCCAATAAAATATGAGGGGTAGTATAATATTATAATAATAAAATATTGATATCGTGGCCATTAAAATATTTCACTTCATTCAAAACACGACTTATTCATATGGTTTTTTGAGTTGATCCTTCCATATTCAGGAACATCTGAAGATTAGGGAGTAATCATTGGAAAACTATATATATGAAATATATATTACACATTTATTCAATTATTTTTCATTTATATAATTATTTTCATAAAAACATGAATGAAAATATGGGTATTTTGTTATAGTATGAAGAAATAACTATGGATTTGTGTTTCGTAACTCTAAGTGTTTATAGTTGTTGAAAATCATTCTAAGAAAAAATGGTTTAAAGGAAAAATATATCTAGATAGAATTCAATAATGGATTATTTCCACCATTATCTTTGATGTGATTTAATTTTATATTTAATACATTTATATTATAGATTTAATCATCTGTGCTAATTAATATTTTTTTCTTTCACTCGATGCATGTATATAATATTCCTTCTATGAGTAATCTTCAAAAATCCTGTAAATAAAAATATTTCATTAATTACATATGGATATTATATCATGAATGAGTAATATGATATATTATGGTAGATCAAGATTAAGAAGTTTGATATTTTGATTTAATGACTATATATTCTATTAAATCATACATACTGAGTTAATATCACATTGTGAGAGATTAAGATAAATATTTTAGTCACTAGTTGATAATAATATAAATTACTAGTTGAAAAAATAATCTAAAAGATAACAGGATCATGAGTGAAAACTGTAATTATAATTTTTTCAAATAAAACATAATGCCTTTAAATATTACTAGAATAAAATAAAAATGGTCTAAACTCGACATAATTTATAACATGATCAATCTCAAAACAACGCCTCAAGTTTATCTTCTGGTCTGTCATATGCAATTAACATGTGTATATGGTCCAAAAAAGAATCTATGAAGATATTATAAAAGGATATCAAAGTGAAATAACATAAAAAACCAAATCACCTACAAGTCAATAAACATCAAAAAATTATAGATAAATAAAACACATACATTTAATAATTAATAGAATTATATTAAAAGATCTGGGGTCGTTCTAGAAAATAAAACATTAATACCCACTAGGACAACCAAATATACCTAATAAATAAATGAATTATAAATGTAATTATAATATCATCATTATCTATACCTTCCAAATGTATATAATCATTTATTTTATATATATTAAATTGTTTAAATGATTACATTTAATAAATAATTCTTTCGAAAGGATCAATAAGATTAGTTTAATAAAAGTCAACATACATTATAATCTTTTTATTAAAAAATTATATCATTTACCATTAATGGTACAATCTTAGACCATAATTTTGATACCATATAATTATGAATCAAATTCATAACATTGAGACTAAAATCAAATGAAAATGGTAATCCCAAATTATAAATATTTTTTCATTTAATATTTCTTCATGAATTAGTTCTTTATAATAAAAAACAATAATTCGGATAAAATAAAAGTAATAACATCATGAGTGATTAACAATTTAGATAAATGATAATCAATGTATATAAGATATTAATATAATTCATAAAAAATTAACATAGAATCATAATATATAGGACATGCCATAAATTAATTTAAAATAATCAATCATTCTTTGTATAATGAAATTATATAGAATAACATAATTAATTTGTGGAATAAATATCAGTAAATAGATACATTTCTAATCTATTTCTCAAAATTAGTCACCACTCTCATGGGAGACAATATTTTACTTACAAATTCATACATCATGAAAAATAAAATCATAAAAATAAATTTTTTGGGTGAAAAAGGACCTCCCCTATCATTTAGTCATTACATGTTACACAGATAAATCATACACATATTTCATGATAAACAATGCATATAAATCAAATAGGTTTCATTAAAATTCATAATTAAATTCATAATTTCTGTAATGAACCGATGTATATAAAATGTATTTCATGATAAATCTAAATGTAAAAAACTCTCATTTCATTAAAACAACATGGAAAAAAAAGTTGTTCCAAAAATATCATATGATAAAAATTATCATCATAAATTAAATTTATTTGATTTATAATAAATAATAAAAAATAATAATCATAAAATAAAATTAAATATTGGGTAGTATATAAAACATTACTCCGTAAGAGATATATAATTTTATGATAATGAAAAATGAATCTTGGAAATAGATTTTTCTAAAAAAAAATCAATACTCATTACAAAAAAAACATTGTAACTCATCTTGCTTCCAAAATCCTTCATTGTATTAATAAAAAAAATTATTATTTTTATGAAATTTTTTTTTCTGTAGTATTTATTCTCATGGAACAATTTTAGAAAATCATTCAAAAATGATATCCATGTAAAAATTATTTTCAATAAAAAAAATTGTAACTAAAAGAAATTAGTTTTTTCTTAAATTTATCCTTAACATTACCTATTCTATCGATGGAAGTGATTTATCCTCATGTTATATAAATATAAAAAAAATTAATTGTTTATTTGTAAAAAAATATTAATATATATTTAAACATATATACCTAAATAGTAACAATTCTCTTAAATTATTACATTTCTATATAACTATCCATCATTGGGTGTGAGTAATATTGACCATGTTGATCTTCGATAAAAAATTGGTGTCTATCATCCTTTTAATATAAATAATAATAATTTTAATCCCTTAATGTTACTATATTTTTTGGTTTATAAATAAAAATTATGTACTAATTTCATAACATGGGAGTTTAGTTATGTTTTATAAATAATAAAATGTTTATGAACTAGTTTCTGTTTGTTTATAGAGATCAATGGATTTCAATATAACTATTTTTATATATTGTGTTGTACATAAAAGATTCATATTAATGGTACATATGCAATTTATATTTATATATTCATATCAAATAAAAAGTAAAAACATTAATTTTTTGATGTTATGGAAAAAACATGTATATTGATGTAAGTGTAGTATACATAATGAATTATTAAAATTGTTTATTTTTATTAATAGAAAATGATATCATGGTTAATTATTCAAGAGTAATTATAAAAACAATCAGTATAATAATGATATTGATTTTATCATTTTATTATTGTGAAATAATATTGTATAATGAATTTATTCACATAACGAAATGGAAAATATAAATATAGATTATGAACTCATATTAGAGATATTGAATTATCTAATTTATGGTAGGTATTTACATAAAGAATAGCGGTGTTTTGATATTATAAGTAACATTTTAATGTTAATATGTGTCTAATGGAAATCATTGGAGAAAAAATTCCAGATCATAACGGGTTTATTTGGCAGGGTAACTATAGTTTGGAGTTCTCCTTTTATATGATAATATTTGTCTTATTTTGATAAATAGAAATAAAGTTTCGTGAACAAAATTTAATTATCAAGTGGAATGGAACAAAATTGTTAAAATATATATATAATAATATATAAGGTTTATTTTATGTTTCACATCCCAATGATAACATATTTTAACATGTATGTTCCTTAACCTATATGGAAGTACATTATTACCACTATAAATTCTCCACAGTAATGGGTTTCTATTACTGTAATCTACTCATTTTTAACAATAATAAATTCACCATTATTATATAATTTTTACCTTATCATTCTAAAAAATATATATATATTTTTTCACTCAATTTTTAAAATTTTAAAAACTAATTGTTAAAATTCGGCATGTATAATTTATTAATGACTATATTCCAAAAAAATAACATAAATTATATAATTCCATATGTGGGATTATAAATTGAATCCATTTTTTTCTTTCTTATATAGTCACCAATAAAATTAATGGTTCATCATTAATAATAGGTTCATAAATTGGAAACCATCTCAAGCACCAACTGTTGCAATTTTTCATCTTAAAACTATAACATTCGTCTCAAAATATCCACAAAAATCTTAATACGTTCCATCCCTTTTAGGTTTGACAATTTTTGGTTATCTAAGACTGAATATATTTTTATAAAAAAAAATCTATTTTATTAAATGATTCACTACTATGAATCCATTTCATGTTCTATTAAGCAAAAATACCATATGTATAATCTCAAAGCAACAGGTAGTTCAAAATCCCAATAAATTATCATTCTGATTGAGGATGATCTATATGAACTTCAAAATAATAAAAGTATATCTAAATTCCAAATTTATCCTAATAATGAAATCAAAATTTATGTAAAGAACAACTATTTGCACACCATAAAAGATAACAAGTGGAAGAAACAAGTCTAATTCTAATGGTTATAGAATGGTGAATATAATACTATCTTTTACAACTCTCTGAAAATACTAATGGATGCATTCAGCCCATTAGAAATTTTAAAATACGGGGATAATAAATTTAAACTATGAGGATTATTTTTTTAATCATATTGTCTCTAAAATTGAAACCATTTTCAATGACCCGGACACCAAAAATGACTTCTTTCCTGAGTTTATTCTAGTGGTGGTCAATGGGTTAGATAAAACAATTATTTTATGAATTCCTAGTGATAATTAGATTAAATACCATGTACTTTGTTTAAATATTAATATTGCTCTAGGTCCTAAAGACTTTAGTAATGTTTCATACCTTCAATATTCTGTTATAATCCAATTTTATGTTTTCAAACATTGCATATAATAATTTTCTTGTGGATTCCTTTCCCCCGGACTAAATTATCAATTAAAATACTTGATTCCAAATGTGGATAATTCTGATAAGATTCATCAATTTATGTCCATTTAACTAATGGAAATCCTTTATAAAATCATCACTAAAATGATTTTTAATTGGATTTCAACTATCATAGAAAAAATATTCTCCTAGATGTAATTTGGGAATCTCAAGGGGAGATCCATTAAAGACTATATTTGTCTTTTCAATGAGTGCTTCAACACATTATACAAAGCAAACAAAGGATATAATATTTCTGTTAATCATGACATTAGAAAATCACTGGATACCATTGATTGGAGTTTTATTTTTCATGGTTCTTCAATGTTATTTCTTAATGATTCCATTATCACTAAAATCTAATCCTTGTTCAATTTGGACTCCATTATTATTATAATTAATGGATCTTATAGTGGATATTTAAAAAGAACCAAAGAATAAAGACATGGTTACCCCCTCTCTACCGTAATTTTTCCTGTTACGAAAGAATATCTCAGTTTCAAGCTCACTTGTATTGTGGACCAGAACAAGTATATTCACATACATGTTTTTAGAAATGTGAATGCTCCCTTGCACCTATTATATAGATGAAATATTCATTTCAATATATTTTCATAATAAGTATATTTGATGTTTTAAAAGTACACTCTCTTTTTATGAAGTAGTTTAGTGTCATGACAATACATGGAAGAAGTTATATATTTTTTTTGGGGAAAAAGTACCCCTTAATAAGAAATGTAATATTATCAGAAATTTAGGCATAAAAGTGGGTAATTTTTCTTTTTAATTCTCTTTGTGTACCCATTTTTTGGGACAGACAGAAGTCTTGTTACTTTTCAACTACAGTTTTTCATGTTTATAATCAACTATTCTCTTTGAAAGGTCAATCTCTCTATATGGAATTAATAATTTTATATTTTTGAATTTAGTATTGTTTCTAAAATTGATTATTATATGATTATTTCTAAATGGATAATTTTTCTTATCAAAAAAATGTACAGTTCAATTATTAATTTGATTTGGACCACTACCTCTTTATATTGGTAACTTGTGATAGTCACTTAGTCAACATGTGTCAAAACATGTTATATATGTGGTCTCAGTATAAAAATACATAAATTTATTAATGAGGCCATTTATTACTGACTCACTTGGATTCTTCTTTACAATGAACATGACTCAAATGATTTTATCAAAAGTATATTTTTTGACAAACTAAATAATGGAAAATGGAATTTCCTTATCTTTTTAATATGGACATAAATTACACAATCAGACTCATGTATTATAACATACCCAAGATGGATGGTTTCTAGATATTATTCCATGAAATTTTAACTGGATAACTGTACTGGTAATCACTTGATAGATATTATTCCTTATAATCAATATCTAAAGATTAATAATTATAAATATAGGGATATTTAATATTCTTAAAATTATAATCTCCCTAAAAAGGTTACTCATGACATTGAGAACTACCCTTTTATGTAAAAGAGAATACTTTTCAATCTATGAGCATGCTGATAATAGGTGTCATATTTTGATAAATAGATAAAAAATTTCATGAACGGAATGTCATTCTCAAGGGGAATGGAGAAAAATTGTTAAAATATAGATAGAATAATATATAAGGTTTATTTTATGTTTCACATCTCAATGATAACATATTTTAACATGTTTTTTCTTTAACATATATGGGAATACATTATTACAATTATAAATTTCTTCACAGTAATGAGTTTTTATTATTTTAATTTACTCATTATTCACAATAATAAATTCATCATTATTATATAATTATTACCTTAAAATTCTAAATTTTATATACATTTTTTTCACTCAATTTTTAAAATTTTAAAAAGTAATAGTTAAAATTAGGCATGTATAATTTATTAATGACTATATTCCGAAAAAACATAAATTATATAATTCTATATGTTGGTTTATAAATTTAAACCACTTTTTTATTTATTATCTAGTCTCCAATAAAATTATTTTTTGATCATTAAAAATAGGTTCATAAATGGGACACCATGTCAAGCACCATCCTTTGCAAGCTTAAATCATAAAACTATAATATTCTTCTCAAAATCTCCACAAAAATATTGAAATGTTCCATCCCTTTTAGGAGAAGGAATGTGTGGTTATCTAACAGTAAATATACCTGTATAATAAAAAATCTCTTTTATTTTATGATTCAATACTATGATTCCATTTCATGTTCTATTAAGAAAAAACACCATATGTAAAATATCACTTCATCGGGAAGTTCAAAATCCCAATAAATTATCATTCTGATTGAGGATGATCTTAACCAATATCAAATCAATAACAGTTGGTCTAATTTCAAAATTGATCCTAATAATGAAATCAAAATTTATGAAAAGAATAACTCCTTGCACACCATAAAAGATAACACGAGGTTGAAAAAATTCTAATTCTAATGGTTATTAGAATGTGGCATGAATATTATGTTCTACAACTCTCTGAAAATAGTCATGAAGGCTTTCAGACCATTAAAAATTTTAAAATACGGGGAAAATCCATTTAAACTATGAGGATTATTTTCTTATTCATATTGTCTCTAAAATTGAAACCAATTTCAATGACCCTGTCACCAAAAAAGAATTATTACATGAGTTATTCTAGTAGTGGTCAAAGAGGAAGATAAAAAAATTATTTTAAGAATTCCTCGTGATCATTTGATTAAAAACGATGTCCTTTGTTTGAACCTTAAAATTGCTCTAGGTCTTAAAGGAATTAATAACGGTTTCTCTCTTCAATATCGTGTCATCATCGAATTTTATGTTTCCACACATTGCAAATTTTAATTTTCTCGGGGTTTCATTTCCCTTGGACTAAATTCTCAATTTAAATACATGATTCCCAATGTGTATAATTCTTATATGATTCACCAATTTATGTCCATTAATCTAATTAAAAACTGTTATACAATCATAACTAAAATTACTTCTTATTGAATTTCATCTATCATAGAAAAAATAGTCTCTTGGATGTAATTTGGGTTTCTCAAGGGTAGATCCATTCAAAAAAAATTGTATTTTCTTTGATTTCTTCAACACATTAGACAAAGCTTTCTGAGGATTTAGTATTTCTATTAATCATGACATTAGAAAATCATTTCATACCATTGATTGGAGTTTTATTTTCATAATTCTTAAATGTTATGTTTTACTGATTCACTTATCACTAAAATCCAATCCATGTTCAACTTAGACTATATAATTATTCTAATCAATTGATCTTCTAGTGGATATTTCAAAATAACCAAAAGTGTTAGACAAGGTTACCTCCTATATACCGTAATTTAACCTATTACAAAAGACTGTCTATGTTTCCTGCTCACTTGTATTGTGGACAAGAACAAGTATAATCACATACATGTTTTTAGAAATGTGAATGCTCCCATGAACCTATTATGTAGATGACATCTTTATTTTAATAGATATTGTTAAAAAGGATATTTGATTTTTAAAATTACACTCTCTTTTTATGAAGAAGTTTAGTTTCATGATAATAGAGGGAAAAATGTATCTATTATCATTGGGATAAAAGTACCCCTTAATAAGAAATGTAATATTATCAGTAATTTAGCCATATAAGTGTGTTCATTTATTTTTAATTATATTAGTGTACCCATTTTTGGGGCAGATAGAAGTCCGGTTTCTTTTCTACAACACTTTTCCATGTTCATAATCAACTCTTCTATTGTAAAGGTTAATCTCTCTCTATGAAATTAATAATATTATGTTTTCGAATCTACTATTGATTCTAAAATATATTATTATATTATGCTTAATAAATGGAAACATGTGACAGTTACATGGTCATCATGTTTCAAAAAATTGATAATTGGGGTCTTGGTATAAAAATTCATAAATTTATTAATTTGTCCATTTAATATTTACTCATATGGAATCAAATTTACTATGAATTTGACTCAATCTATTTTCTCAAATGTAGATTTGTTTTAAAAACTAAATAATGGAGAATGGAATTTACTCATTTATTTAATATGGAAATAAATTACACAATCAGACTCATGTATTATAACCTATCCAATATGGATGGTTTTCAGAGATTCTTCCATGAAATTTTAATGGGATAAATGGACTCGTAATCCCTTGATATATATTATTCCTTTTAATAAATATCTAAATAGTACTAATAATAAATATAGATATATTATATATTCTTAAAATGATTATATCCATAAAAAGGTTACTCATGGCATTGAGAACTACCCCTTTTTGTAAAAGAGAAGACAATTTAATCTAGGAGCATGATGATAATAGAATTCATAACTCAATAAACAATATAAAAATTATCATCAAGATTTAAAATTATATGGAGTCCTGCTCACAGTAGGGTTGCCGCATATTTCTATCTTAATGAATATATAATTCAACTCTATAATCAATACATATAAGATGTTAATCATCTCTTGTATTTTTTTACCACCAATTCGCCTCTTGGTAATTGAATTTTTAACATTTTCTATTGTATATTGTTGATTCGTTACACTGTCAACTCTAAACACAAGCGATGTGTGCATATAGAAACTCATAGAAAATTGAGAACATATTTTTTTCCAAAATTGTTGTGGTTAATAATGTAAACTATGATGGATGAAATATAATTCATCAAATTAATTTGTATTTCATCCTGTATGTAGGTCAGATGAGGATCTTTATTACCATATGTGATGCTGCATCTTTTCAATGGTTCATGGTAGAAACTTTGTGAATGCCTTTGGGAATTTGTGGGATCTTAATCATGATTGAATTATTATAAACCAAAACCCACATTTATTGTGTATAGCTGAGAGCAATTTTATATTCAGATTAAAGTAAATATGGATGGATCCTCTAACGGTAAACTGTGTGCCACGGGTTATTGAAAAAGCAATATGAATCAACATGGTTAGATACTCATAGGATTTTTTTGAATGTATGGTATCACCACATATATTGTGTTTGAAATGATGAGTATTATTATTTCTATATCATTCACAAAACTCTTTGGTTGGAACAATATATAAATTGAATGTGACTCGACAACCTTTTTGAAAGCGATTTGTAATGGTGTGACTCATCTTGCGTTGACAATTAAGACCCATTGGATAGATTGATTCCACTCACATCTCGATATAAACTTCATCATCACTCATAAAATTTTTGAGGATAACATGTTTGTGGATGGACTTATTAACAATGCAGTAAATCAAAACGTTACCTTGATGGTTGATCACCCTTCTTACAAAATTCATCTTCAAGATAAAGACTTTATTTTGATTCTGCCTATTAGACTCATGTATCCTATTTTTATTTTATAATAATTGTACTCTGGTGTTTCTCAATGTCCCCAAATACATAAAAAAATGGTAAAATTTTAATTCATTTATAGATATTAATAATGGAAATGTTAAAATATTAATAAAATGATATAATGAATTATTCACCTAAAAATATTATATAGAATGAAACATTAATATCATTTTTATGATAGTATTATTAATAAAAAATATGATGATAATTTTATAAGATTAAATACATTAATTTCATATTTCAATATTTTAATAAAAAAAATAATTTTCAAAATTATATTCATATTGAAAAATTCGATTTTAAACTATAAAAAATTCACAATACATGTTTCTTATCAATTAATAATTAAGTTTGATGTAATATATTATTATATTATTAAAATACCTTGTTATTATTTAAACATAATTTAAATATTATATTTGAATAAAATAAAAATTTTGTAAAAATATATTTGTCACCGTAAAATTATTTTCTCACTAGATTTTTCTATACTAATTGAAATTATTTAGTATTAAAAGTTATTTTATTCTTTATGTATATATATATATATATTATAATTTCTATTTGGAAATTCAAACCATCTAATTCCATGACTTGTTTTAATAGTGATATTTTAAATTTATATTAGACCAAATATATTTTACCATTTATATTATATCATTGATTGTGTGGGGAAATCTAACAAATTTAGTAATATTATAAAGAAGAAACCCAGGTTTTTACACTCAATCCTATTTTGTACCATAAGCCTAATCACCAATATCTTTTGACCTACTCTATCACATACCTCTATCGCCACCTATGGGGTCCAGATCAATCATTCAACACCAACCATCTACCCAATCCTATATTAATTTTATTTACAAACATAAAACATGAATAAATGGACTAGACACTTACCAAAGATCCTAGACAATGATGGGGAAAATGATTCCTATATAGACACAAAAATATTTAACTATAATATTATTTCATGAAGAAAAATTTTGATAGGTTATATAAAATTCTTCATTGAATAATAGATTATATCAAAATAAAAATAAAAATTAAATAAATAAACACCACTATCATGCTTCATGTCATAAGGTGACACCCTTTAACAATCTACACATACACTCAAATTGTTTTAAGATTTATATCCCATGGACCCCTAAGACTCACCATACGTGAAACTAGTACTAGAACATACAGGAATCGTCAAACATCAATAACCCAAACATGAAATAAATAAAAACCTTGGGATTTTTTCCTCAACATTCAATACATTATTTTTCACAATGAAAAAATTATAGATTTACAATAATATGATTTAATCATGTGATATGCATAATAGATTGACAATAATGAACCTATCAACACCTTAGTTTTCATGAAAAAAAAGTCAGTTTTTAAAATAATTCATTGGAGTGCTAAGGATACCACAATATGTAGTCCTTCCAGAATCCTCAACATCGACATCAATTATATATTATCAATTTAATAATTTAAACTATGCTTGTATATGGATACTGATTGTATATTTTCTCCCTAGAACACTAATGAAAATGCAAGATTTAACATCATTTTATTCATTCTTTACTTACATTTTTGTTTTTAAATGTTTCAAGGGGACTTTAAAAATAATTTTTTTAGTATTAGTTTTCAAAAATTTACACAAAAATTGATACCCGTCATAGTTTTTGTAGTCTAGATTACATATAAACGGACATCAAAAACAAATTTTGTGTGTGGGTTCTTTTACAAAATTACACTGAAAATCAAGAAGATCCTTGTTTTCCATGTTTTTTTTACATAAACTGATTTGAAAAAACACAAACGGTTTGGCTTTGGACGTCAATATTAACAAAAATATACATTTAAACCTGGTTGTTTTTTGAAATGTTTTGGTGTTGGTTTTTATGAAAATATATGCGAAAAGTAGATTTTTTTATAAAATATTGAATATTACTCATCCAAAATAATGAAATTCAATAGCATAAAAACATACCATAGTTCAATCAAACTATTTATATCAGTGACTAAAAATATATAAAAATGTACATGCATTTATCTTGTTAATGATAAAACTATCTACACATTTTTATTATAATATAGAACTAAAATATATATATTTGAAAAGTACAACATGATTATTTTAGGTTGTTTTTTAAGAATTCATGTTATATCATTATGTAAAAACACCCATTATACCATAAGATTGAGTTTTTTGAAAACGTGTTTTTAGGATAATATAATATTATTCATAAGCATTAGAATATACAAAAATTTAAATTTTAATAAGACATAACAAATATTTCAAAATCAATTATTGAATATGTTTATGTTCTTTTTGAGTATATGACTCAATATCATTTAATTTTTACAATAAAATTTAATGATATGTGATTTAAAAATAAAACACAATGATAAAAAATATAAAAAAATTAGTATAACTATCCTTATTAAATTCATTAGTTACACTATTTGTGATTATATCATACATGAATTGTATAACATAATAATAACATTCAAAATAACCTTTTTGATGATTATAATAAGATTATAAATCTTTAAATCGATAATAAAAACTAATATATATATATGTATATCAGAATAATATCTATAATAAAAAATAATTACATTTACTTTAACATATTTGATATCTATATGATTATTTATCGACAATTGTTCATTGTAAAAAAAATTACATGAATGACAATTTCATATATATAATCTAATAATACATTTGTAAATAATTATAATTAATCATAATGACATTATGAAAAAAAATACTATTTGTCTAATATGGTGGAAAATCATTTATAAACACACTCTAATAATGAGAAAAACCAATATAATGTGAATTCACATGGAAAAGATATTCCTAACATCCAATTCCACCTATAATAAAAAAATCCCAATTAATGACATTATTGTAATCATTTGTTAATAATTATATTTCATTTCGTACTAATCATGAAATTGAAAAATCAATGATCCAACATCCTTCTGTCATAATATCTCACATATATATGAAACTCTATTAGGTTTTTTCACATATCCACTTCCATGGAAATGTATTCTAGATCAATAAAACCATAAATTCATGGGCTATCATTAATTACCAGATTCATGTGAAGAAACATAATTTTAGAAGGAAATACTTTTAGTCAATTTAAACCATCATTTATTAAAGAAATAAAATTTTAATCAACAATTTACATGTACAGAATACAACTACAACACAGCCTGTATGATCTCTTCAAAACAAAAAAAAAATTCATGATATATTATTTGAGTCATCACAATATATAGTATCTTCTGCATATATCATATTTATTAAATAAATAATAGATGCTGTTATAGAGAGATGAATCCTTATATAATATTAATATATCCTAATAAATATCATATTTATGTACTGGAAATCTTTCTTGAATATTTTGTCTACGCTATGAAATTTCATTTGATTTTATATAATCCTATATGATTTAAATTTAAAATAAAATAATAAGTAATTTTAAATCATATGTAATATAGTTTTATCAAATTAAAACCACACATGTAATATAAAGAATAATAAATGGTTTTCATAGAATAAATGACCTAGACAATCCCCAACTTTGGTGAGTTCATTATAAGGAAATTGTAATTTATCATTGGGATAAATAATATCAAGTAATGATACTCTAACCAGAATCATTGTCATTTTTTTCTGTAATTAATTCCCCAAGGAATCCATGAGTCATAAAAAAAAATATGTATGGTTGGATATCCAACCAAAAACTCAATGTATACGGTTTTTCCATGCGAGGAGGTGGAGGATCAAAGTTGGTAGGTTGGTAGGGTAGACTGGTTAGGATGGTTATAGAGGATCCACAACTGGATGAGCAGGCTTTGAAGGCTGGGAAGGCTGTAAAGAATTTTATTGTATTTTCATGAGATCTTTCAAATCCTTCTATACACCTACTTGAATTTGAAAACCCATAAATTTATTCATATAATTCATCTCAACAATCAATTATTCAATTTCTTGTTCTCTTAATTTCTTAATCGGATAAAAATATTCTAAGTGCTAACACTCCCATATGGGCTCTAACACTTTTGGGGTGTTCTATATAACATATAAAAGTTGTAAGGTTCTCTATACTAACCTTAGGGATAAAAGAGAAATGTTTCTATTACTCCTAATGTTCATCCTGAAGTGAAAAATTAAAATTTTATATCTATTTTTATAATTTATTAAACAAATGATGACATATAAGTTATATTTACATGCATTTTGATCAGATACTTATTTTGTATCTTCTATAAGATAATTTTCATTTCTCATACTTCTAATTCATTACAATCTTTAGGGAGAGTTGTAGGAACTGGGGGACCAATTTCACGAAAATGTAGGATGGTATAAATTAACTTCTTTATTTGATGAGATCTCATGGAGATATATAATGTAAACAAAATGTAATAGGTAATGAGATAAATATATAATAAATATTAAAATATAATATAATTACCATACCATAAATATTTTCTCATTACTACTATCAACAAATTGGTTACATGTATCAACATTAATAAACTAATACATAAGGCATGTGTTTTCAATCATTTTATTTCCAAAAACATAATTTGTTGTTAGTTTTGTTTTAAAATATATCCATCGAACAGTCTCTAGAGAGAGATGTCATTTCATAATTTATTTTGTTTCTTAAAAATTGAATGTCATCTATAATTAAATAAATAATATATGGAATTTCAAATATTTAATATTCAAAATATGAGATAAAATAAGTCAATTAACATATTTTACCATCATGACCTTCTAATGGTAATGTTTCTCTATCATGTCCACATACATCCAATGTTGATATAAAATCATAATCATGAAACGACGCTGAATTGATATATAACTGAAATACTGAACAATATTTGGTCTAGTTTAATTCTTATTATCATTAAAATAAATATGTAATCTCTCATCTCCATGAGAAATTTATAATTTCCAAAATTTTGTAATAAAACATTAACCAACTTGGGAAAATGATTTCCTTTTATTATCTTGAGAAGTCTCCTCCATTGTGGATGAATTAGTAGTGCGAATAAAAACATATTAATTAAAAAATTTTATTAATAAAATTCTTATATTATTGTATATTTAAAATTATGAAAAAGTTGATATACTTAAGTAACTTTTCTTTTATTTTTGTATCTGACATTGACATAAAAATGAGCAATGGAATTTTGTGTACCTACATATCATTCAAATACTGAATAATTAGAAATAAGGATGAAAAAATAAGTAAAAAAAGACATACATATGTATGTTTCAAAATAAATAAAACAAATATACATAATTACTATTACAATTTAGAGACTAATTTAGTGTTTTCCCATATGCCTTCATAAAAATCATTACATACTAGATGCACTATAACATCCATATAGTCATTGTAATCATCCGGAAATCTCCTCATATATAAATAAAACTCAGGAAAATTAATAACATCATTGTAATCATTATCACCACACAAAATTAATCGTATTCCATACAAAATTATAGAACACGTGTCATTCAATAGTTAAATGAAATAAACTATATTTTTTTATGTGTCCATGATAAATAGTTTATCATTGTAATAAAATCTTTTTAAATCTACCAGCGTAAAAACACATTCATCATTACTCATACTACTATTTCTATCATCCAAATTACATTTAATCACAGTGACTAAAAATATTATACATTATATCCCCCAAATATCCCATGAATTCCAAAATATATAGATAATTTGGAAATTGTGATTATCTTTTTTACTTGAAAAAATGAACTTCTTCAGCGATAACCATCACACCTCTATATTAAATGGTACTCATGTCATCCAAATTTTTTGGGGAAATTTTTTAACAATTAATATCAAAACTATACAATGTTATTAAATTTAAATATGGTCCCCCTTCTAACAATTTAAATGTTTCTAATGTAGATATATATGTTCTTGGTTTATCTCTAATCAATTAAACAAATGAATTTTTATGCTCATTCATCGACCAATTTTTTTTTAATTTTTTAAATGAATTCATTAATATAAAAGTATTTGAAGATATATATGATTAAGCATCATCTATGATGTTAAAAATGTATAATTGTAACTTCATTACTAAATCACATGGAATTACCATTAACTTTAATACTCAAATCCATCTACCTTTACTATCAACAATCAAAATTTGAGATATATGTAGACCAGTTTTCTCCACATGATAAAAAAATTAGTATATAACTCAATCACCTATTATGATACATATTTTTGGAAAATGTATTCCTCCAGTCAATAATCATTTTAAACATATCACATTAAAAATTCCATATATCTTTGAAATTGATACATTCCATATAAATAAAAAGTCCTATATATTTTAATCTCAAACACCAGATGAATCCATAGATGAACCATTATATCACTAAATGTAGGTGGACAATAAATTTAATGTTTACAATGTATAAGAGAGCTACATTATCAAAATAATTTAAAAAATTTGGATCAATAACATTAATAGAAATATATATGATAAAATTAAATATTATGATGATAGTATTTCTAATAGAATACAGTAATATAACACACATTTTGACTGGTGAAAGTAGTTTCATAAATACATAACAATCATGATATTTCATTCCTATTAATTAAAAAACCTTCAAAAACAAAAAATTAACTACATTATATGAATATCTACTAATTACATTTATCAAACAAGTATATTGAAAAAAATTCAAATTATCACTCTTTCTTAATGTGTGACAAGATGATGCTAAAAATGTTATGTTTCCTTTCATAATGGGTGCTAACTCTAAATTTATTCTCATTTATTTCAAGAATAATATATAATTCAATCTGTTTTTTTTTTCATTCTTTTTATGTCTAATAATTTTCCAATAATAAATCTCATATATTTTTCACAAAATGTAGAAAATCAATGATGTGTATTATATATAAAAATATCCAAAAAGGTAGTTCATAAAAATTGGATCTTTCTTAAAGAAATATGTTTTTTGACCATAACGACTTTTCCGTTAAAAGTTAAAATCAGTTTTTCTCACCCTTTTGTAATATTATTCACTAACAATGGTCTTGTGGGGAATATATCATTCCTATAAACTGTTATATTCCATTACCATTCAATGATAAGGGTTCTCAATTCACAATAATCATCGATGTCCCATGTACATTTTCTTTCTTCAATTATGCAAGTGATAATATGAAGAATCTTCTATATAAGTTTGACAAGCATTATATCTCTTAAGACTATATCAAGATATGTTTCCATATTCATAAAATTAGTTTATATATAAAATTATCGTAACATATATTATAAAATACTCTTTCTTATATTCATTATAAACATTAACATGTTCCTCACATATAATATTCAAATCATCAACAAATGGTCAATGATACACATCGATGTCATTTCTTGGATGTTTTGGTCTATATATAATCAATATCATAATATCATTTTTTTTCTTAAAACATATCTTTGGGGATATTTTGTAAACCACCAATAAAATATACCAGAGAGTATATTGGAATTAGGGAACAATATGGATTTATTCAATCAACAATAAATCCCGTTATAAAAATTCTAACATCACATACAAAATTTGGAAATTATTTATCAAATCCCTACAATTTATATGAGTCAGCAGGGCGATGTAATTTACCATCATGGATTTATTCTACTAAATTCCATCAAAATCTATTTCCAAAAATTGATTTTTAAAATAGATGCTTCAAATGATGAATTATTGGAAGGAATTATTTTATTTAAATGTTTGATAGATTTCTCTACACAATAATGAACATGATTTTACTTCTTCATCTATAGTATAGCGTGATGTTCCATATGTTGTAAAATATGATAAAAATTTATATTAGTCAATTTAAACACACAATCATTTGGTCAAGAATATTTCATCATATATCACAATTCCATTTGGGATTATATTTCTTTCATCTAATAATTGGAATCTAAAATCTCATTTCCTTCTGAATGTATCTCTATTAAAAGACCAATTAAGTTAGAGAAACATTTATCACTCACACAATTGTTTTCATTAAATTTATCCAATCTCCAAACTACAGATAATACTATATATTGAAAACATGGGAATATAGGTTTTGCAGAATCTCTAAATAATCATCCAATATATTATATTTTATCAATAGTTTCAACATCATAATCAATAATAAATTCTTCAATATGATCATATATGTCATCATGAATATTTTCATTAACCTTAGAAGTTTAACTTATAGTAATTTAACTATTCCACATCCAATGTGTATAAATAAATCTAAAACAATTAAAAATTAGATGATCCATGATTTCTCTAGAATTTTAATTTTCCATATTGAAGCACTTTATAGGTGGATAAAAAAGGAAATCAATATTTTGGTAATTTTTTAAAAAATTCCATGAAGTAATCAACTAATTTCTCATATTCATTAATGGTTCTTCGAAAAATTATGCAATTACAATCCTTTCAATACCTCAGATCATAATAAAATTTTAGAATATGTTAAAACATATAAATATTTAAATATATATATATATATACAGATAAATATTAATTATAAAAGAAAATAATAAACTAATACTACATTTATGTTATATCATGTTCATTTATTCTGTAATTTTTTTTTCAAAACAATGATAAAAAAGTGTTTTTGAATCTATAATAATTCACCATTAAAAATCCATGTCAGAATCACATATAACTTGTATATTCATTTTAAAAATTGAATTAATTTCAATATAAACTCATTTATAAATATAATTTTCATAAAAAAACATAACATTCATATTACGTGTATTAAAGAATTAAAATAATTTAAATGTATATGATTGACGTCACAGACTATTAAAACTATTAGAAATCTATGATACGATTTTTCAGAATTTTATTCCTAAAATAATTAAAATCAATAATTTTATCAATCTAAAATGATATGAATGAATTATATAATAATATAATAGAATATTTTCAATAAATGGGTAAAAAATGAAATTAATGTATTAGATAACAAATAATTTATTTTAAAAGTTACGAAAAAACATAAAATATATGGATTTGAAGATAATAAATTGTGATGAAATATCAATTTCCTCCATCAAATTTTATGGTATAAAAAACATAAAATTATAACAAAAAAGTAGTAGATAAGAAAGATAATCAAGTATGAATAAAAGAAATCAAACCCATTTAGGTGCAATCGTGAAGATGATTCGAAAGAAGAAATAATAATATAATCGAAAAAACAGAGATAATTGATTAATGGCCGATAACCAATGATAAAGAAAAGATGCTTAAGATGCTATAAATCCATCAAAATAATTTTTTGTGGTGGTTCGGATAGTCACTGACACTGTTGTGAGTCAATAGAGGTGAGTGAAATGAAATAGATTTAAGGTTTTAGGTTATCCAAATGCACATGATAATTTTCTAAAATATATATTGGTGTTTCTTCATTAAAACCAACCCTATTTTTTGTTATTTTTAATTAAAAAAGTAAAAAAATTTGCTGTATTTTTTCAATCTATTAATGGAAAAACTAATAAAAAAGATTTATTTTTCTTATTTTTGGTCATCAGGTATTTTTTTTGGACAATTACTGCTCAAAACATTACATTTTTTGCTTTCAACATTGGATTTAACAAAAATCATCACCCTAATATTTTATCATCACTATTATGAATTACTTTATTAGAAACGACATAATAAATTCGATGATAAATATATATTTTCCACTAGTAGACCCTCTTAACAACAACCAATGGAAGAAAATACATAGAAAACAATACTCCTAACATGTCATCCTATCACCTCCGAAAAACATATATCACCTCTAAAACCATCCAATGAGAATACTACATAATCCAAGATATAATTTTTAAATAACCGTCTAAGCAATGTCTTCAACCATCACCAACAATGTTCAAACATTGACCTTGACCCTCATAGGGTAAATAATTCATGATGTGTCCCTCATTAGTAAAACATACACCAAGAACCATCAATGATACCTTGATACACATTAAAAAAATCACATCACAATGAAACAAAAAATATTTTTTTATTATATATTTATATTTAAATAATTTTTATATAATTGATATCCTATGTCATAAGAAACACCATATTTTAAAAAACACAATGAACTATGGAAATATTTTTAATTTTTTGTGAAATATATAAAAAATTAGTATTCCTAAATGAAAATAAAATGTATAATAAAAATATGAAAAATTATTTTTAAACATTTATATATTGAATTTATTTGTTATTAATTGAATATAAGTGAATATAATAGAATTATAAGAGAAACCTATATGATTTTTATAAAAAAATCCTAAATAAAATGTTTATCTATATTAATAATAAAAAGTAATCATGGATGACGAATTATTTAAATGAAATTTATAAATAAAAATTTTATAAAAATTATATAATTAAAAAAATTGTTTTCAGAATTCTTGACAATATAATAAATATAATTTTATTATTAGTACAATTCAAGAAACTATTTTCCTTAAATTTATTAGTATTATATTAAATTTAATATATAAAACCTATATGAAATGAAATTTTTTATATAGATATCATATTTACATTCATAAAAACAAAATTATAAATAAAACAAATATTATTTTCATATTAAATAACAAAAATTATAAAATGTTGTTAACATGGTTATAGTTAAAATGAGTCATGAGGGTTAAACTAAGACAAAAAAAATGCCACATAAAATTATATCAATATTATTTTAATAAGTATTTCAACCATATATTATCCAAAATTTGAATCATTTTTTATTTAGATCAGTTTTTCAAATAATTATAATATATATTATTTAAATTTATTATGTAATTCCTTGAGTTTCCTCTCTCGCACTCATAAAAGTAATCATCCTCTCCCCAATTTTTCCTAATATGTTATCCTTTGAGATGAAGCATTACCTTCCGAAAACAAATCTTATATTTCTTCTCTTCATTCATCTCCTTCAGTTATTCTCCTAAAAAAATCCATTGAAGGGTTTAGTTGTAATAAATAATTGGCCTCAAAATGAACATTTAATAATCTTACCCGACATTTTAAAAATTCATTTCATCATATAATTCCAATAATTATTTATAAAAACTAAAAAATTAATAACAATTCATCAATATATTGATATATTAATATTTTTATTATTATGGTACAACTATTTACCACCTCTTTAATATCAAATGGGATATGAGAGCATCACTCAAGGTTATGTATGGGAAATTGCCTTTCTGTGCATATATGATACATTTTCCATCATCATATTTTATTTAGAGTAATTATGTATTTAATTTATATATATTATATTATAAAATAATTTTAATTCTATGATTAGATTAAATAATCAACCTAGTTAACTTCACATTTATTGCAAAATTATATTGTCACTCAAGTGAATGTGTTGACTAACATATCCACGAAGTGGTTTACATAAATGGAGAGAGATATATATATATATAAAATTAATATATATATTATTTATGTAATTATAATGAAACATGTATAGATAATTATTTCTTCAATTTTTGGTCTATAATAAATGTAAAAAATTAACTCATTCCACTGTTTTGATTAAATTTTCTATAAAGTTATGTAATTCATTTGTCATCACTGATTTATCAGAATAGTTATAAAATTATGTATAATAATTATCTTTTAATATTATTACATTATTAGGAATATAATGATAATGTAATGCTTATCATTGTGTATGGAATTTTAATATAAAACCAAATCATAAATGTTTTCATTTAGTTGTTTACACCTGAAATGATAATTATAATGAATAACTATTAATAAAAAACTTCAAATATGTCATAAATAAATAATGTTTGGTATTATAAATATGACTATTCATATTTTTTAGAGAAATATAATTTCTAATTTACCATACCAAATTATAAAATTATTATGAATTAAAATGGGACATTGGGTAAAGGATTTTTTATTGAATTTAATTTTTATTAGGTTTTTTTATTCATGATTTTACTTTTATGGATATTATACATCCTTTTTTAATAAAAAACATATCATTTGATTTCAACTACTTAATCTTCGAGTTTCTATTTTTTATTTTATTTATACACTCATTGATACATAAAAAAATTGTTAAAATATATTTTAGAAAAACTTGCCTTATTCTCCTTTTAATTATAATTATTCTTCTATACATACATTTTCTCAAAAAAAGTATATAATTTGTTTACTATTTTTTAAATAATTTTCAAAGTATTTTCAAGGATATTTTTCTTTCATTTAAAATATTAAAAAAATTAATTTTCTATAATTTTCCAAATGATGTACTTTAGACTATTTTTCAAAAATATGAAACTAATCAATGTTTTAATGTATATAGAAAGATAATATTTTTCCTCTATCAAGATAATTATTTTAGGTGATTATTTCTTCATCATTTTTTTCAATTAAAATTGTTTTGAAAATATTATAATAATTTGATGTTAAAATTCTATCAACAGAAATGGATATTTTATAATATTTTTAAATAAATGTCCAATGATATATTGAAGCTATTATAATAAATTTCATCATAATTTAAGGATTTATATAATTCATGTGGTAAATGTCCTATGATACCATTCACATTATTTATGTTTATGAATAATAATAGAGATGTTTTATGGATTACTATATGATACCCATTCCATTCTCCTAGGATAACTAGTGAATGATGAATTATTTATTAAACTATTTATTCTCCTTATTTTATTCTCTGATTAAATGATTATATTCTTTTGAATCCAATTTCATTTTCAAATGTTATCACATTATGAATTGATTACTATTTTATAATCTTTTGGAACACATATTTTTGATTTTCAGGATGTGACTGGGGGGATTGAATTTATACGTCCCCATAATGAATTATACAATGATTCTTATCTCATTACATAAAATGAGACGTGATATCCAGTTATAATACTACATTAAGTATCACATTCAAATATTATTTAATTTTGAGTGATACATGATTAATTGAATTATATATTTGGGAGTGAAGCCAATCCACTATGATCGTCTATATAGTGAACCTTACTTAAAGAAATTATTTTTAATTCTTTAGTGTACAAAAAAACTTCTGTCTTGTACTAATGATATTTTCTCATGGAACATGATGAGAAATTGATTATTCTAGAATGTTATTAATTTTTTAGTTTTTTGTGAAAAAATATTATTACATGATTCATTATTATATATTAATGAATTTTTTTGGTATGCCATTCATAGGTTTTTATCATGGGAATATAGAATGATTCATATTTTATTCACAATCATTATAATCTATCGATAAATATTATGTTTTAAATTATTTAGAATATATGATTAACATTAATTATCATTATATTTTCAAGGATATGAATATTTATATGTATAATATATGTATATGTAGTGTATAATTTTTAAAGAACATTGTGGAATAAGTTTAATACCATTCTTGTTAATAATTTATAATTTTCTAGTCTCGAATGAATATAGGCAATTACTATTCCAAAGAACATCATTTTTTGAAATATATTGAATATTCATATAAAATTACATATATTTTTTGAATTAAATAACTGGGTTCCCCCACAGATCTCTCATCAATCAAATAAAACTCTTTGGTCCAAAACAACCCTATGAAACCAAAATTAGAATTTTTGGAGCACACACCATATCAACAATATCACCTCACCCGTATAGGAATTTTCAACCATTGAACAACTTAATGGACATCCTAAATATTTAATTTTATTCCTCTACAACACTACATAGAATCACCTACCTATTCGATACACCCAACATTTCCTTCATAACCCAAAGTCTCAAAAAACAAAATTAAACCTCAAACAATTAATCTCGTATTCCTATGAAAATCCAAAAAAAATATTATATATTATGATATTAATGAATATAAACTTGTATTATACACCATATACTCCCATACAATTCTCATCCAAATGGATAAAAACCCTATATTTGTCCCACATTCTTAAAATAACCTTGAACACCTTGAGAGGGTTGGGATGAATCAAGGTATCAATATTATATTTTATCGTGATGGATTGTGTTCCCATGTTGGTAGGATCTTCTCAAATATTCCTATTGGTAATGTGATATCATTTATACATTCATACATATAAGGACCACAATATTTTTTTAAAAGGATCACCATAAAGGGCTAGTCCAAGGATAATACACTGATAGGTTTTCTATCATACCAATGTTCACCACTCTTCACTAGTATTTCATTTCAAAATGATTATCACATTTAATATTTACCAGATAAACATAAATTATAATGCTTTAGGGATAACCCACCATTTCCATTCGATAACATTTGTTGACTACCACTTTCCCACTACATTAGGTTGAATGTGGAATAAATTTATCAACATGATGGTTTCTTCAATGTGTTGTCATTAAATAATTATTTCTCAAATATAGACTGATGCTATGTTAATGTCACATCTTCTCCTATAGATGTAATCTAATTTATTATATACTCACCTTTCATAAAAAATTCTGTGGAAAACTATCCTTATTCCACTGTGTACCACACTGCACTACATACTGCATGTGCTCCTCAATCCACCCCACCATTCACATATCATCTTACTTCGCATATGTATTCTACCCCATTGCAACACCACTTTTCTTTCTCAGTTGTCGAACTCCCCAATTAACCAATATCCTCCTCACATTCACTAATGAACTTCCATCCCAATAACCATTTTCCATACACATACTTCCAAACGTCCCTCAAACCATATATACCCCTTACAAAAGTTCTTTTCAATATACGTATACAACACTAAATGGTTGTATAGCACTATTATATTGAAGTAATACATCTTCTAAAATTCCTCACCATCCTGCATACCAATTACGAGGTCCATGAACTATCATTAAGAGACCTCAAACCTTGATTGGTGGACTCTTTTTCATTAAACCATCCATTTCCAAATAAAAAAATCCTACTTTTGAGGCCGCAAAATATGGAAAATAAAGGTAAATCGTTCCACCTTAAACAACTAAAAAGTCTTGTACAATAAATATCCTTAGCATGGAAACCACTTTGATAAATCAAATGTTGATTGAAAACAAACAATAACCCTCATATAGTTCCATCAAAGAACTCTCTTGTGTCAAAATCAATACATTTAATGATATTATTTAAAATCCAAAAATCAACAAAGGGATTCCTTCCAAAAGACTCTCCCATCAAAAAGTATTATCAAGTGGCTTCTATTCACTATACTGGATTCATAATAATTTTATTTACAAAAACAAATTGTATTTTAAATTTGAATGTTAAATTATAGTATAAGGAACCGGACTTAAAAATACCATATTCTTGAATTAAATGGATATTTCACATTGAGAATCTTTTCGGGTTTGTTTATAAGAGAATTTGTTCATAGAATTTACATAACAATAGGAATATTACATATAGTCAATTATACTCAGTATAGAGTTATTTCATAAAATAAAAACTCTTAAAAATATGTCATGTCTAGTTCCATGTTTTAGATATCCAGACTTTTCCTTGATCTCATCTTTGACCCTATTCATCTCTAAGTCCATTGAAAAACATTTCAATACTTGGGATGAGCATAAAAATCTATGTAATGGTTATAAAATAAGAATGAAATCATTTTTTCATCAACATATACAAATCATAAACTCTTTTACTTGCATCATGAAAACATGATATTTATGAATAACATAGAGTAATAAAAAATCATAAAAATATAGATGTCAGTAATATTATACTTATATTGTAGTTTTCAAAGAAATATAGGTATTTACATTGGAATACCCATCACAGTATATTACTTAAATCTCATAGGATAAACATTCATGTTTCGCTCTGTCATGTTACACAATTAATTGGAGATCAATCTCGGGCTCACCCGCCCTAGGATTATCATAGACCCACCTGTATATATAATCAATTTCAAAGAACCATAACATTTTCATAACACATAAAACAAACATAAAATAAATATAAAATTTCCACATTTCAGTAAAAATATATCATTGAAATAGATTGAAATAACAAATACATTATAAATACCATTTTAAAAACAAAAATTTGTCAAAATTATATGGTATTTTTTTCTAAACACTACGACTTGTAAAGGAAGCCAAAGATCAAATAATTCATGCGGCGGCGGAAAAAAGTCATTGTCAACGAATATATAAAAAAACATTCCTTTTTTAATTTAGTAAAATGATTCACATTAAAAGATTCCCATTTAATGAAATTAAAAGCCATAGGGGATTATACACCAGATAAAATATAGTCGTGTATGTAACAAAATATGCCTCAATGAATAGAGATTAATACGAAGTCCCTTACCTCGTGTCTTACTTGACCCGTTCCTTATTTAATCTCTAGAATAATAAACTAAAGTTAATTTATACTTTCTTAATAAACATTTTCAACTTTTTTATTCCTTTAATATCACTTATTACCAGGTTATATACATTATATAGTCATTTATGTTAATAATGGATGGTTTTTCAATATTTGGTATAGGAGTAAAAAATGATCACCTTATAATTACAACTTTCCCATGAGTTCAATAGTCATTATCTCCATAATGATATTCATTATTTAGATATTATATATATCATATATATCTAGTATATATATGTATTTATAATAGTACCTAACATTTTGGAGCTAATAAATGAAATGCTCTTTTCAGGTAGACGGTAATTCGTACGTACGCATGAACATTACATTCATTTTTATTTCACATTTTAATGGAATTAAAACATAATTATACATAGGTATATTATAATGAAAGAATATTATCATATATAATATCATTAACTATATCCATTATATGTCCCACATATAGCATTACTGAGTCATATCAATTTGAGGGGGCGGTAGTCCGCACTTCCTCCAAAGAAATTATCATGTTTACCCATTATGGAAACCATAAAGGTATGATATAAATTCAAAATAAAGAAGCATAATGAAAACATATAAATAATATTTATATAATATATAAATACATTTCATTCTTAATGGCCACCAAAATAGGAATTAGGAGATAATCAAACAATCATCATTTCGTGTGGAGTTAGTTTCACATCCATAAAAATAGTATGTACATTACACATTAAATAGAGGTGTCTGGAAGTGTAGTTATAATACATATCATTACAACATCCTAGTATATTGACGGTACTAGTGTTTTTATAAAATAAAATAGTAAAAAAAAGTATAGGGGTTGGAGAAGTAAAATAAAAGAAAAGAAGTTAAGAGGAAAATTAAACATTAATTTGGGTAACTCCCTTTGGACTGAACCAAAGGACTTCTTGAAGTAAATTATGCCTATGGTATTGATTATATTATAAGGAGACAAAACTTGAGAGATTATTTGGGCTAGTTTTCAATGAGCCAATGGGCTTGAGAGTTGTGAGTATTGAGTAAGAAGTATGTGCTTCTTATAAGGGGGAGGGGTTATTTAGGAAAGTGTGGAAATTTAATTTTATTATATAATGATATTCGGTTTATAAAGGTACTAAACTAATTAAAGTCATTCATATGATGGCTCATTGTAGAAATAAAATCATCCAACAATAATTTGAATGGTTTTGGATGATATTTTAATATTTATAATCTTATTTATTTAAATCGTTTATTAATGAGGTAAATACTACATCATTATTGTTTAATAAATAATTTATTTTATTTGATATCTAAAAGTTATAAAACAAATACCAAGATTTATTAATTCTTTTAATATTTACAGTTAATATTTATAGTCGAAATGATAATTTATATAAACTCATGTAAAAATTAATTACTAAATGATATTTGTTTACGTCATTTTTGTCATTACTTTATGTATATTAATATAATGTGTCATAATCACTCATAAGTGGCTCCATGGGTCCCAAAATAGACACAATTATGATCATAGTCGTAACAGACTAAACCAATAAAGTTAAGACAAGAGTTAAGGTAATTTTGTATTATTATAATATACGTTTTACCTTAAATATTTCTATTTACCTATAACCCCGGTAAAAAAAAGTCTAAAGTTACTTTTCAAAAAAAATTATTTTCATCTTATTGAATGAAATTTTAATTAATAATAAAAAAAATTTAGGTTTTATTTTATAAATTCAATTGACAAAACTGGTAAAATTTAATTTAAATGAAAATGTTAGTTTTTTAACTACTACTATGTGGTTTTACTATTCATCAAAAAATGATGTTTTTTCAGAAAAATACCAAAAATATAGCCAAATCTATATTTGATATTCCAAATTCAAAAACTATGACTATTTTATCAAATTAGAAACATAGAAGTGTCATTAATTAATTTAAAATTAATTCATGTTTTCAAAACAAATAGCGTGTTTTTATGAAACAATGACTATCAAATGATTGATACTTTTTTATGTCCAATTTCAAAGTGAAATTAACTACGATGACAAACATTGGATTAAATGGTTAAAATATAATATAATTTAACTTTAAAACCAATTAAAAATATAATATAACAATATTAAAATTTTAGATTACAAGTCAATTTTAAATTAAAATAAAGTTTATTTCACTATTCATTAAAAACAATCTTTATCAGAAAAATACCAAAACATTAACCAAAGAAAATTTTGATGTCCCAAATCTAAAGAAAAATATTATTTTTTCAAATAGAACAAATAAAATTGAACAAACTATATTTAAAGAGGGTTCAACATCAAAAGGCAGTAAATCGACCTTTTACTGAATATTAGAGTATTTATGCTTAAAATTATATTCATTCATAATTTATGCCCCTGACTTTTATTGGATAAATTAATTACCATTTAATGAAAATTTATAATAATATTATAATTATTTCTATTCATTCTCACCAATATAACATCTAGGCGTTAAATACTATTTAAAATATTAATATAATATTATTAGTGTGCAATGTAAGATTTCAAAGAAACCCATTGTTACGTATCTGGTTTGGTATCGAACATGGAAAACCATTAAAGTAAAATTAATATTTACTTTACAAATATAAATAAATATTAAAATGTCATATTTCTCTATTTACATGGGATGTTACATCCTTCCCCATATTTTGAAATTGTGTCCTCAAAATTTTATTCACTTATCAAGTAAATGGGGGTATATATACCTCAAAGAATTTTCAGGTACCCAAGATTCCTCATAATCCATATGGTTTATCCAAAATACCTTTACCTGGTGAATTACCTTATTCTGCAACATATTCTCTCTATGGTAAAAAATTTGGACTTATTGTTCCTCATAAGAGAGATTCTCTTCCAACTGAACTAGCTCTGGGCTCAAAGCATTAGATGGATCTGGCATATAATTTTTCCACATTGAAAAATTAAATACATTGTGTACCTGGTATAAACATGGATGTAAAGCAACTCTATACACAAATGATCCAACTTTCTCCAGGATTTCATAAGGTCCAATGATCCTCAGACTCAACTTTCCCTTCTTTACCAAAACACAACTCACTTTTCCATGAACCCACTTTGTGAAAGACATGATCACCTATCTCAAAAGATAGATGCTTCCTCCGGTTATCTGGATAACTTTTATTCCTGATCTGAGTTGTCTTTATGTTCTTCTGATTCAACTGAACATTTTTGTTCATCTCTTCTATCATTTCTGGTCCTATCAGCTTCCTTTCACCTACTTAATCCCAAAATGTTGGAGTTCGAAAATGATTTTTATATAATTCCACAAATGGAGACATCTATTATATGGAATAAAAAATTTTATTATATGAAAATTCAACCAATGAATGATGTTGATCCCAACATCCCTGGTAACCTAGTTAACAAACATGTAGCATATCCTTCACGGTCTGAATTGTTCGTTCTAGATGCCCATCAAATTTCAAATGAACAGTTGTACTAAATTTTAATTCAGTACCCAAAGACCTCGGAAGGCCTTTAAAAAAGATAGAAGTAATATTGGGATCATGAATAGATACAATTGATAGTCAAACTCCATGCAACATTACTATCATATTAACATACAACTGAGAAAGTTGATCTATAGAGAAAGTATCTCGAATAGGAAGGAAATGAGTATATTTAGTCAACCGATCAATAATAACCTAGATTTCATTATTAAATCAAGATGTATTTTTTAATCCCACAATGAAGTCCATGGATATATTTTCTTATTTCCTCTCTGGCACCAGTAATGACTAAAGCATATCTTTCGGTGACTACCACTCTGCTTTAAATTGCTAAAAAGTCAAACACTTCACAGTAAAATAAGCAATATCTCTTTTCATTCCATCCCACCAGTTATACTCCTGATGATCTATTTACATTTTAGTACATCTAGGATAAATAGAAAATTGGGAAATATGAGCTTGACATAAGAACTCATTCTTTAACTATGAATCACAAGGCACACATAATCATTTTCCTAACCTCAAAGCACAATCACTATAAATTTTTAAATTGGGTAACTTAACCATATGAACTAACTATATCTTTTTCTGTAACTCACATTCTTAATTATTCACTTTCATTATTCCGTATAATTGAGATGATTTGACTGATATTTAAAACAAAACAGAATAATTTTCTGCACCAATAACATATATTAAAAATTCAACAAATCAGAAACCTTATGATCACTTTTCAATATATCATTGTTAATAAATCGTTAATTTTTCAACTCAAAGAATCATCCACTTTATTTACTTTTCCTGGATGGTAAAGGATTGTGCAATCATAATCCTTGATTAATTCCACCTATCTCCTATATCTCATGTTCAATTATTTTTGGGTGAATATATACTTAAATCTTTTTTGGTCAGTATATATTTCACATTTTACTCCATAAAAATTATCCATAAAAATTTTTAACATAAAAAAAACAGCAGCTAATTCCAAAATCATTTGGAAGGTAATTTAACTAATTAGTTTTCAACTAACGTGAATCATATGCACTTACCTGATCATTCTGCATAAGGACACAAACAAGTCCGTTCAATGAAGCATTGCTATAAATAACTAAATATCCATTTCTGGAAGGTAGTTGCAAAAATAGATCATTCACCAATCTTCTATTCAATTCCTGAAAACAATCACCACATTCTTTTGTCTGGATGAACTTTATTCTTTTTCGAGATAACATAGACATTAGACAAGATAACCCAGAAAAATTATCTACAAACCTCCAGTAATAACCTGCTAAAACAAGAAAACTAGGGATCTTCGATATATTGTTGGCTCCTGGGCATTTGTCAAAAACTTTTGTATTAGCAGGACCTACCATTATACCATGTTTTGAAACAATGTGACCAAGAGAAAAAAAAATTTGTAACCAAAACTCATAGTTGCTGAATTTCTGAAACAGTTTCTTTTATTTTAAGGTTTTCAAGACAAAACATAAATGAATTTCATGTTTTTATTTACTTTTAGAATAAACCAAAATATCATAAATGAAAACAACCACAAAAATATCCAGGAACTCAAAAGAAATTTATACTCTTAATATCCATGAATATACTTAGTGCATTATTTAAACCAAAAGTAATAACTACAAATTCATAATGGCCATATCTAATATAAAATGTAGCCTTTAGAATGTATGCTTCCTTTAAGTTAAACTGTTGGTACCCCAACCTCAAATCAATCATTGAAAAATACTGAGATCCCGGGAGGTGATCAAATAAATCATCAATATGAGGAAAAGGATACTTGTTCTTAATAGTGATGTTATTAAATGCTTTATAATCAATTCAAAGTCGCATTGAATAATAATTATTTTTAAAAAACAACATTGATGCACCCCATGGTCATGTACTAGGTCGAATGAAACCTTTATCTAATAACTCTTGAAATATCTTATTTAACTCAAAAGGCTCAAATTGAGATATTTGATAATGAGGTTTTGAAATTTACTAAGCATCAGGAACAAAGTAAAAATTAAATTCAACTTTCAGATATGGTATAATATCAAGAAACTCATTAGGAAAAAAATCAATATACTTATTTACCACTAGAAAATAATTTATCTGGACATTTCTTTTGTTTTTAACAATATGTGCAGGGTAAAATTAATTTCCATGTTTTAATAGTTTATCAGCTTCCAGTTATGTTTTCAAAATCAGGGTTTCATTCTTGTACACAAAATAAAATACATTCTAAAAATAAACCTCTTCAGTTCTACAGTCGGTCATTGCATGATAAAAAAATAAAATTCATGCCCAAAACAACATCAAAATCTACTAGAGAAAAAACAATGAGGTTTTCAGGTGTATTATTCTCACATACAAGGACATGAATGATCATATAATTTATTTTTGTCTCAACATTCCCCCCTATGTTTTTAACCTAATTTTATTATTCATATCTATAAATGTAATTGACAATATACTAGAAAGATTTTCAGAAATGATCAAATGTGTAGACCTTGAATCAAATAACACATTGGAATAATATGAACAAACACAAAGTTTACCTGATACTACTTCATTTGATGGACCAACATCTGCTGAAGTAGTTGCAAAGGATTTCACCACCCTTTTCTGCTTGTATACTGGCTTCTTTCCCATAGTTTAATTCTTTGTTGGACACTCATTTGAATAATGACCCATTTCATTTCAGTTAAAAAATTTTAATATCTGTAAATCAGATTTTTTCTTACCATTAACCTGATCCTAATTGGTGAAATTTCGAGCCTTATTTCCCATCTTACCACTTCGGTAGCACATAAAAAAATTCAAAATTCATTCCCCAACAAGCATTTTATCACAATATTCAGAAAATGTAAATTAAAGTTCCATATTATCTGACTTTTTTGATGTGTTCTTCCTATTTCCATACCACATCGACCACTTATTCAGTTGTTTGTCTAAGAACACCTGATCATAGAAAACCGTATTTCCAACTTCTCCACTCAATAATAAATTTTTTTCATAAAATTTTAACTCACTAGAAGCTATAACCCTTTAATACTTTTCCATTAATCTTGAATAAAAATGGTTGATTTTACTATCAAACTGTCATATAAAATTTTTAGCATTCCTTGACAGTCGAGTGAATTTTTATTCATAAGAAGCCATTGAGTCATCCAACTTCCTCAATTCGTGGAATTGTTTCTCCATTCTAAAACGAACCACATTAGAAAAATATTTCTCTAGTAACATAACATTGAATTTATCCAAATGGAGATCATCAATCTTCTCACTGTCCCTGATATTTTTCACCATCGACCAACACTGATCAGGTTCACCTTCCAAACGGTAAACAACAATTCTATCCTTTTGATGTTCTGAATAACCCATGACATCGAAAATATTTTCCAGTGCTTTAATCCATCCTTCTGATTGCACCGGTTAAGATGATATTCTAAATAATGGGGGTTGTTTCCTCACGAAATTCTCTACTACTGAGACATTCCTCTGTGGTTGATCTGGTTGTTTTCATGCATGGATACCACAACCATTTATAGCCTGAGTCAATTGTTCCATCACTACAATAAACTATTCAGTTCCGATTCCGACTCTCTCAGGTTGCTGATTTGGAAGGTTGACTTCTTCCTGATGACTTCCCAACATTGTTTCCTTGTTTCCTCTACGGAAAACCATTCTGAACACAGAAATATATTTTCTAAAGCCACATGGTAATCGGTAAATGATATATCATTTAAATCATAACATAATCTAGAAAACTAATTTATGGATATTAATTTAAATATATTCTAACTCCTAATGCTGTCTATAACGACCTTTGATACCAACTATAAGGACCCGACCTTAAACATTACGTATTCATGAATTAAAAGGTTAATTCATATTTAGGATATTTTCAGGATTATAGTTTTTGAAAATTAGGTAATAAAATTTACATAACAACATGAATATTACATGTATTAAATTCTACTCATTATCATTTTTTTTCATAGAATGATAACTCTTGAAAAAAAGAGTCTTGTCTAGTTCCATGTTTTAGGCAGTGAGAGTTTTCATTGAACTCATCCTTGACCCTATTCATTATTATGTCATGCGAAATTTTTTTCAAAACATGGGACAAGCATAAAAAACTCCATAAGGGTTATAAAATAAGAAATAAATAATTAGTCCATCAATACATACAAAACATAAACTCTTTTACATACCTCATGAAAACATAGGATTTATGAATAAAACATTTTAATCACAAATCATAAATGTACTTATAGAATTCATATCATATATAGATTGTAGTTGTCACAACAACATAGCGAGTTACGTTGAAATACCCATCACAGTATATTCCCTAAATATCTTAGGAGAAACATTCAATTTTAGCTCCATCACGTTACCCAATACATTGAAATGCTATCTCACGCTGACCTGCCCTATTTTTATCATGGATCCACCCATATATGTAAATAATTCCAAAAATCCATAACATATTTATAACACATAAAACAAACATAATAGAAAGATAACATTTCCACATTTCAATCAAAATATATCATTAAAATATATTGAAATAACAAATCCATTAAAAAAGTCATTTTTATACTAAAATATCTAAAAAATATATTCTATTTATTTTCCTTTTTTTAATAACACTACGGCTTCTTAAGGAATTCAAATATCAAATAATACTCACAGCGGAGAAAAAAGGTCATTGTCACCGGTTACATTAAAAAATACATTCTGTTATTTCATTTAGTAAAACGCTTAATATAAAATCATTATCTTTCAATAAAATTAAAAGTTAAAGGGTTTTATACATCATATAAAACAATGTTGTTTATATAACAAAATATGCCTCAATGGATGGAGATTGAGACGAAGTCCCTTACCTCGTGTCTGACTTGACATGTTCATTCTTTAATATCCTAAATAATAATCTAATGATAATTTCTACATTAAAATAAAAAATTTTCATGTTTATTATTCTTTTAATATAACTTATAACCTTGTTATAGACATTATGTAATCATTTATGTTAATAATGGATGTTTCATCGATATTTTGTACTTGAGTCAAGAATAAATAACTTATAATTATTAGTTGTCCATGTGGTCAATATTAAATTTTCTAAATAATGATATTCATGATTTATATATCATATAATTCATATATATCCACTATATATATGTATTTATAATAGTACATAACATTTTGGAGATAAGAAAGTAAAGGCACCATTCATGGAGACAGTAAGTCCTAGGTACGAATGAACGCTACTTTCATATCTATTTCTTACATTAATGTAATTAAAACATAATGATACATAGTTATATTATATTTCATGTATCATATAATTAATAATATCACTAAAATTATCCTTTATATATCCCACGTATTGAATTAAGGTGTCATATCACATTGAGGGGGCGGTAGTCCGCACAACCTCAAATGAAATTTTTGAGTTTACCAATTATGGAAACCATAAATGTAGTATGTAAATTTAAAATAAAAAAGCATAAATAAAACATAAACATAATATATATCATATATAAATACAGTTCTATCTTAATGGACACTTTGATATGCGGTAGGAGATAATCGAACAATCATCGTTTCAAGAGGCGTTAGTTTGTTATTCCGAGAAAATATATGTTCTTTTCCTATTAGAAATAGGTGTGTGTAAGTGTAGTTTGAATACATCTCATAAAAACATCCTAGTATATTTATGATACTTTTGTCTTTATAAAAGAAAATAATAAAATGATTTTAGGGGTACGTTAAGTAAAATAAACGAAAAAAAGTAAAGAGGAATTGTTACCTTTATTTTTGGTAACTCCCTTTGGTTTGAACCAAAGGAACATCATGAAGTACCTTATTCCGAAGGTATTGATTATATGGGGAGCATAGGGAACATTAGATCTTATTTGGACAGGTTTTTGATGAGCCATGTGGCTTGAGAGCTGTGAGGAATGATTAAGAAGTGAGGGCCTCTTACAAGGGGGAGGAGTGGTTCTTTAGGAATGCGTGAAAGTATTATTTTATTATATAAATATATTCTATTTATACAGATCCAAAACTAATTAAGGTCGAATATACAATGAATCATGGTCGAAATAAAATTATCCAATATGAATTGGAGAGTATTTGGATGTTATTTTAATATTTATAATCTTATTTATTTAAATCATATATAAATGAGTTAAATACTACATCATTATTGTGTCATACATAATTTAATTTGTATGATGTCTAAAAATTATAAATAAATAAAAATGATGTAGTAAATTTTTCAATATTTCAAATTAATATTTATAGTTTAAATGATAAATTATATTACCCCATGTCAAAATTAATTTACAAAAACATATTTGATTATGTCATTTTTGTCATTACTTTAAGTTAATTAATATAAACAATCATTATCAATCATAAGTGGCTCCATGTTGTCCCAAAGTCGGCACAAACAGGATAAGGGTCATACAATACACATCTTATAAGGTTAGGACATGTGAAATGGTAATTGTGTATTATTATGATATACTTTTTACCTTAAATTACCCTATTTACCTTTTACTGTGGTTAATAAAATAGAAAACATACTATTCCCCAAAATTTATTTTCATCATATTGAACCACATTTTACTTACTAATAACAACAATTTTATATATATTTTTGAAATTCAATTCATCGAAGTAGTTAAATTTCATTTAAATGTAAAAATTAACTTTTTAACTTATATTAAGTGGTTTCACTGTTCCTAAAAAATTGATGTTTTTTAGAAAAATACCAAAAATTCAGCCTAATATATATTTGATATTATGAATTAAAAATGATTTCTATTTAGAAAATTTAAAACATAGAAGTCAAATTAATTAATTGAAAATTAATTCCCATTTTCAAAACAAACGGAGTAAATTTCAGAAACAATAACTATCGAAAGAATGATAATTGTTTATGTCAAATTTCAAAGTGAAATTAATTATGATGAAATAAATTGTATTAAATGGGAAAAATATTCTAATTAAACATTAAAAAAAATTAAAAATATTATATAATAATATTAATATTTTATATTAAAATTCACATTGAAATAAAAATACAGTATTTTTCACTATTCATTAAAAAAATGAACATTATCAGAAAAATATCAAAATTTAAACAACGTAAATTTTGAAGTCTCGAATCTATAGAATAATATTATTTTGACAAATAGAACATATAAAAATGAAAACAAAAATTTTTAATGTGGGTTCTCCATCAAAAGGGTGTAAATCGAGCTCTTATTCAATATTAGAGTATTTATGCCTAAAATTTGATGCATTCTTGTTTTAAGCCCCTAAATTTTATTGGATAAATGTAAAAAGATTTAACCAACATGTATAATCATATTGTAGTTAGTTCTATTCATTCATTATATAACAATGGCAAGGAATTTAATACTATTTAAAATAATAATATTATATTATTAGGGTGCAATGTAAGATTTCAAAGAAACCCATTATTGTTTATCCGTTATGCTATAGAACATAGAATCCCCATTAATGTAAAATTAATATTTACTTAACAAAAATTAATTTATTTGAAAATTTCATATTTCTTTATTTACCTTAGATCTTACATATATTCCACACTAAAGGGAAAAAATAACCACATTTATAGATAGTAGAAGTTTTGTGTACTCCCAACTTCCCTTTCATATATAATGTAGCTCTGAAGAAAGAATTGTCAATTACATTGAATTATATTAGGTTAAATCACATTTACCAAAAAATACATTTTCAAAAATTTAACCCACATCATCCATCTATTTTTTCTTAGAAAACTCATGATCATAATTAAACATTAAAAGCATGATTCCAAAATGGAAAAAATTTTGAAAACTCAAAAAAGGACAAGGACATGATGAATGATCATTGCTTGGATTCCAAATCTGAATTAATCGAATGTACATGAATGAAATTTCATTTAATGGGACAATAATAAAACCTCATATACATGAAATATTTGTTTTCTCATTATTATTCAAAGGAAAAGAAGCCTATATAGAGACCAAAATATCTCACCACCATTAAACTTCTCCCAATTGAACATTATCATCCTCTGGGGGCTACCTCTAGTGAAGTTTTGAAAAATCCCCATCATTTAGGACTTATAAATCTATGTTATGGGAAAAACATATAAATCCCTATGAATAAATTAACTCACTAATGTATGGGATATAATTAGAGTGAATAATTTATGATGACATGAATTATTCACATGAGATTAATGTTGGATCACTCTGAAAATCACCTCTCAGAATTGAAGATTCAAGTTGGTCATGTTAAAGGTAAGTCTATATGAATTGAATAACCATAAAAACCATGAAACACAAAAATATGTTGTGTTAATTATTACATTATGATTCTTATAATAGATATAAATAGTTTGGTGACACATTTTCTATGATGAAAACCATAAGGCCACCACATATTTCTCCTAACATGGTTTGGAGAATTTATCTGCCCCATATCACTCATTGTTATTCCCCCTGAGGTCCACTCCCTAAAATTTAATCCTCCATTATTGAAGTTTAGGTTTCTTAAAAATGAAATGATTGGGTTTGGTCACTAATATGTACTGTAGATATCCCTTAAAAGGTTGGGTTGACCGAAAATGCATTTAAAATAAAATGGTTAACCCCTCAACATTACAATAATATTACTTCACTAGGAAAGGTCCGCAGTTTGTTGGACCCCATCAAATACATAAAAGAACACCATGATATAGTTCCAACCATATAATCCACCAAACAACTATGAAAATACAGTCTTAAGGGATACATTGTGGTCTCAATGTCTCAATTACAATATCATATTTACATAAAACTCTCATAATGTAGAATCTCATGGATATCCCCAGGACATTCATAATGAAAAACATGATTTTGCAGCACTATTGATAAACTATGATTTATTCAGGGAAATTATATGTAGAGTTCCACCGGACCCTTTACAAAAATGTCACTTTTGTTCCAGAAAAAAACATAACAAGCCTTGAAACCTAGACAATGACTTTAGTATTGACTGTCCAACCACTAAAACAATCCACTTAAATCCCCCAATATTGAACTGAAACATATTAAAAATAAAATTTTCTATTTATCTTGATTTCTATTATCTATGATTAAAGGGTACATTATAATCACCCAAACATGATAATTCTAAAATATGGCCAGCCACAATGTGTTAATTTGGTCATGATCCCACCCCGAGCAAAATTATATCATTGATATGACTCACAATTGGTTTACATAAATTTCATCCTATTTATACTATGAAAACCCTAACATTATCATACATTTAAATCCAGATCATGAATTTGAACTATCCATGAAATTGGAAACATTATTAATCTTATAATATACCAGAATTCAATGACACCTCGATCATCCTATGATCATTATCACACACCTATGACTCTTCCATATTTAGGGATATTAATCCATTAATGATAATACAATACCTACTAGAGGTGTGTAAAAATCATTTCCCTTAAACATGACTTTTGCATTGAAATCCAATGTTCTCTCTACTGAAAAATATTATTAATGGGCCTAACCATATCAGACAAACTCAAGTTCTAACCACATAATCGTAACCTCCGCTCATCAATGGTTCACTAGAACGTAGTTTTACACCCATTATTATAATAGTTATAATGAGTATCATTACATTATTGGGGAAATTATATTCGATAAACTAATGCTTTTCCCTTACTAAAATACTTGAGAATTTACGTCAATATGTTTACTGAATAAATATCACATGGTTCCCACTATGGCCTTCATATCTCTCTGTAGACCCATAGATGAATAATTTTATCTACCAATGAACTAACTAGAATTACAAAAATCCAACAAGAAAATTCACTCATTGATTAATGATTTACATTATACATATATTCTATCAACGATTCTCCTCTTATAGGTGTATTATATATATAACAACCTCTTACATATTCAAAAACACCAACAAAAATGGTTTCACCCAACCATAATAGTTACAATTACTCCAAAATACTAATTGCATGACCATGCTATAGTTAACCTTACTGTTGGTCGGAGTGGACACTCAAGAGGGGGGTGAATTGAGTTCCAATTAAAATTTTTCTTTAAAAACCATTACTAAAATCCCCCAATTTAAAATATTAATTGAATTTTAGTGAATCTGAACTAAAGAAAACATTCTGTTAGGTTCTCAAGGGATTGATTAATTCCCAATTAATCTAATCAGAAGATCAGATTATATTTTCAAACTAACCTAATAATTTACAAATAAAGAAAACACTTGCTAATTCAAATATCAGAGTAACTTTGAAAAACAGTTTAAATTTTAAAGAACTTAGCAGCGGAATAAAAATGTTTTAGATAAAACTAAACAAATCACAATAGATATAACAAAGAGGTTCGGTCTCAAGCTGAGACTTAGTCCTCTCAACAATTTATATAAATTTGATCCACACCCTGGATCGGGGTTCACAACAGTTTACAACTGTCCAGGTCAAATACCTCTTCCAAAGATCTACGTGGGAAACAAAAACAACTACAAATACAGTTGTCCAGGTCACACACGACCTCAAACACTATCCACAGGGGGAAATAGAAGATGTAAGTAGTTTTAATGAGGATTTACAGATCCTCCAGTTATGGTTCAGGACACAGTGTATGTGTAAAATAAAACTGATGAAACACACTGCTCATAATGTAAATAATAAATCATTGAGTAAGAAATAGAGTTTTGAATGGCTCTAGTGATTGCAGTGTAGTTCTGGACTCCTTCGGAGGGATCAGAAATGGTTCTGAGTCCTCTTCTGGGTTTTTTCTGGAAAACAGAGTGTCGTTTGCTTGGCATCAAGGTTCAGAGACAATGAAAATATAGTCGATGATGTTCTTAAAAATCCTCGTGATAGTACACATCTCTTCTTGAGTAAGAATGAGTGTGTATGAGTTACTATGTCTTCTTGGTCATGCATTTATATCTGTATGAGCTCATCTTGTGTATGTCACTTGTTGATCACTTCTATATGTATGTTGTATAATCTTCGTATCTTTTGCAGAAATAGGGACTTCTTATATTTATGGCATGAGCTCCGGTAAAAGAAATTATTTCTTTTTGTAGGTACGAGGTACGGTTCCCTAACATCCAACAAACATCATTAAATAATTGAAAGAGAATTCAAATATACCTGATTTGACCATTGGTTAGATTAAATAAAGATAAAGAAATTAAGGCAACGTCAGATTCTCTGGAACGGTAGCTTTAGATATCAGTAGCCTTGCATATCGATAACCTCTTGTGTAACAGTAGCTTTTCTATTTGGTAGAATTCATGTCTGTCGGTAGACTTGATCGGTAGCGGTAGACTTAATGTACCGGTGACCTTCCGTGTAATGGTGGCCTTCATGTACTGGTAGGCTTCCTCAATGGTGACTTGTCTGTATCAGTAGGTTTTCATAACAGTGACTTGTTTGTATCGGTAGGATTGCATAACGGTGACTTGATTGTATCGGTAGGCTTGTACTGTAATGGTGACCTTCACGTATCGGTAGAATTGTTCTGTATCGGTAACCTCTTGTTTGTTTAAGCATTATATAGGAATAATGGGTTATGTTATAATATATATCCATCTAGTAACTGAATTCTCTAAAGATAATATAAATATTGTAATATATGAATATGACCATGGTCTAACGAAATACTGAAATAAATAATTAATCATTAATCAATATAGGGATTATCAAACTAAAATTGAACATAATTGGGACTATCAAAATATGAGTTCAACTAATTCTACCAGAGGGTTAAACAATCTCCCCCCCTTTTGATAATCACAACATATTCGAAAGTATTAAGATAATTAAAATTGTGGAAGAGGAAAAATTTACAAAAAAATACTGTAAAACAAAGTTCTCATTTTTCTCCCCCTTGCAATTTCACCCCCAGTTCTCATTAGTTTCATTTTCATTCCCTTTGTGATTTACAAAATGAAGGGTAGAATCAGAGAAAGGAACAGACTAAAAGGGAACAGATTACATAGAAACGTAGTAAAGTGGAGAATGTAAGAGTAAATTTCCATTAAGTCACAAAAGGTAAAAATTAATAAAGTCAGTATTAAAAAATACAAGTTAATCCTACCAAAAACATCCATAATCACTCAATATTTCTATTTAACATGAGTCTTTCCCTTTGGATTAGAAGATGGTGCAGGTTTAGATTGAGGTGATTTCTTGGGAATAGCTGAAAGAACAAGTGGAGGGTCAGCCACTAAAACTGCATCAGATCTGAAATCTGTGCAATTTGATGGGATCATAGGTGTCAGGCATCGAATATCCTAAACTGGAGTCAACTAAGGTGTACTCCCAGAGGTAGAGGCATGAAGAGCAGGAGGTACAATCATAGGTCTGGAATCCATATGCAAGAATGGTAGCAATAGCTTCCTAAAATCCATAATAATACTACCTCCTCTCTCCATTTCTTACACAAAATCATCTCGATTTTCAATAAATTTATCCAAGGTAGTAGTAAGCTCCCTGAACTTACTAAACTAATTTATGAAAGCTTGAGTCACGGGATGAAACTTCATATTCTCCATCAAGATCTTGAAATGATTGGACATTTGATGCTTGGTATAGGCCATCTCAAAATAAGCATCCAATTTATTCTTAATTGCATATTGAGAAGTAGTAGCTGCCCGTAGGTGACCACGAACAGAACTAATAACTTCCCTAGTGGTAGAAAGGATCTGAGTATCCGAGGTTCCACTGGTACTGGCCTTAGCCAACTCTTCCTAGATTACAGTTCTGATCTGGTCAAAGTTCACAGTGGAGTCAGATGAGGGACGGGGTTTTACTGAGAAAACTAATGTCTCTTTGAAAGACTGTGTCAGATTAATAACCACCTTCTGAACAAGTGCATCTTGAATATTCAAATGTTCTTTTACTGATGTCTTAAATGCATCAATTACTTCCACAAATTTCTTGACTACTTATTTGATATATCTGATATCAGTATTCACTTTGGTTTGAGAGATGTTCATGGCAGTCAATGAAGCAATCAATTGTCTTAGGGTAACCACAGCTCATGTCCAACTCTAAATTTGAGTATGGAATACTTTAATTTCATCCATAATTTCCTTCACTAGACTATACAAAACACATCCCAGAGATATCTACAAGAATTTCTCCACACTCCTCATTTCATCAACCAGGCTTTTCATCAAATCTGTCACTAATTCTCTCAGTTCTTATTTCATTTCAGCCTTTAAGGACTCAAGGTCCTCCTTTGTTTCCAAATTTTCAGCCACAATATGTAGGATAACTGACTCCCTTTGAGGATAGTCTTCCTCATCCTAATCTTCATAATTAATTCCAAGAACCATATATCTTGGATATTATGACCAACCATTGATGTCATACAACATAGAAACTGAACCACGATACTCCCTATCACTTAGAGAATTCTTCTGAGGAATCTCCTCCAACTGTTCTGCTCATGGTAACTCCACAACCTCCTCTAAAACATCAACAGATTCAATAACCATTTTCTCTAACAGTTCAATAGTTGGGTGAGTACTATCCCTTTTTGAATCATCAATGGCTCCCTCAGTACTGGTAGTAGGTGCCACTACTGCTTCTTGATCAGGCACTAACATGACTGTACTATCTATCAGAGGTCTCAAACTGAGCTCTTCTTCTTTATTTTCCTCACCATCTGCTTCCTCAGCAGCCTCCTTTTCTCCATGAACAAAATGATTAGATTTATTTTCCTCATCCTCTTCAGAGGTGTCCCTTAAAACATTCTGATATGCTTCCACTTCTTCTTCTTTAGTGGAATCATTATCACTGTCCTTCAGAACAGTTTCCCTCCTTTGTAGTTCTTTTGGAGGGTTAACCGCTCTACAGAAAATAATTCAGTGTACAGGACTAGGAGGTAAATCTGTGTCTCCTCCTTCCTCAACTAACGTCTATTCGTCCTCAGTTTCAGCCTCATTATCACTGTAGATCGGTTCTGTCTCATCTGATCCAAGACTAGGATCCCTCACATCCTTTGGT
>CAUJRU010002754.1:0-66225 GCA_963277665.1 Viscum album
ACCTCAAATCTTAGATATGGGATGTGTCTAGCCTTCAATCATTAATTATTATCACACTTCTTTTGATGTAGATAAGGTATGCACATCTTTTCAATATCATCTGGCATATCATTTCCATCAATTTAAAGGGGACAGAACATGTTGGGTATCTTATTTTTGGAGGACTTTCCCCATATGTCAATATTAGAATTCTCTTCATCTAACATAAATTCATTTATCCAGTAAAATAGTTGTATATACCTCTAAGGGTCACCTACTCTATATAGTGGGGTGCTTCTAGAAGTTGATCAAATTCTATATGCAGTTGATAATGAGTTTTTGAGAACCTCTATGTACATAAGAATCAGATCATTGAACACCTCTCTATACATGGATGTTTGAAATTGGAAATCCTCTCTATATGAAGGTGATAGGGAATGGGGAGGATTTACTTTTTCTATTAGAGATATCATAATGGGTATGTTGACCATGGTTTTTGTCGTGAGTAGAGTCCATGTGATCAATATCCACACAACCATTATAATTACTATAGTGGTAATGATCATCTTCTTATTCGGTTGACAAGTTGACAAACCTTTTGGTATTGTGAATGTGACATAAAAACTCCCTAGGAAACTTCCATTGAGTGGACTAGCAATGTTTTCCATGTTCTCTATCATTATAGGAATATTCTGACTAGTATTTTTAAGAATGGTACAGGCATATGGGATTTCTATAGGATTTTTTCAAAAACAATATTATAATTGTCTTGTACTGTTGGAATATAATCCTTCAGCATACAATCTATAATAATATTCAAATAGTAAGTCTCCTTATTGGATGGAATATGAGCCTATCCTAAGGCATATTCCAATATAACTTAGTGAGACTCTTTTAGGATGTTATTATTAAACTAATCTTGATCCTTTATAATATGTCATTAGAATCCCATGGTATGAGTATGATCCTACTACAATGTATGTGACTCTCTAACATGGTGAGCCCCAGTTGGATTAGGAATATGAGCCTACTCCAAATATTCATTCCCCACTAGAATATTTTTATGGACCCACAGAATTGGAGAAGGGATATGAGCCTCCTACGATATTTCCATTGAATGATGTTGGTGTAATAATTCCGTGATGAAATTAGAAATACTTGCATTGAATCATGATATATTAGGATATTCTAGGATGATTATCTCACATAAATATGAGCATGTCTAAAGGAATTTTCGATTCTCACTTGGTTAGACCCATATAGAATTAGGTTATATGCCTGATTATGGGCTATTGGAGTATTCCACTGGAATTATTCATCATGAATATGACCATATCCTGAGGCATGTTCTCTTCTCAATTGTTGATCCCCAACCATAAGGAGGTTATAAGTTTGATTGTAGTCCTTGGTAGTATGCTTTTGGACTTTTAATATTTTATTGATCCCATATCCTGAGGCATGAGACACTCTCACATGGTGTTCCTCATTTGAAATGAGAATGTGGGTCTTGTCCAATACAAAGTCCCCTATCAGAATATATTAATGATGCTATTAATATAGAAATAAAATAATATTTACCTGATCTAGCTGATAAAATTGTCACAATGATTAGTGTGTTTGGTTTTCTAGGCTATAGGGATAATAATTTGGGCATATCTCTTTATCTGTATAGGTTCAGAATATACTGGCATAGTCATTTAGTTATTTGTATTATATATTTTTATTTCAGAAATGTTTTTGGAGGGGTATACTGCAAAATATTTTCCTTCACCACTATGTACTAGCGAATATCGTTGATTGATGTTTGGATATACACACACGTCAATACTCATTATACCACCTGAATATGCTTATGGGATTAGTGCATGGGGGTAGGGATATTATCATTCCCCATGCCTATTGCATTAATATGGCCATAATATTTTTTCTTGTGAGTTGAGATATGCCCCTGCTTACTGGTTACTACTAGTATATGTTAACATGTATTGTTAGCGAGTGTGGGTATATTAGCCCACCCCAAGACATACAGTGCCTTATATTCTTAATTGGCCTTCATTTTTTCCCTTGGATACGGATCAGAGGAGGTAGTGTGTTGGGATGTACCCTCAGTAGGATATTGGTTGGTACCAATGTGATATTTCTAGTGATGAATGTGTATATAATACCTCCTTGGATGCATATGAACCATATGGGAGTTGTACTAGTCATCCTGATACAACATCATTATCTATTTAGGGTGAATGTTGTCACTCTCAAGGGGTAATCCCAAGTTGTCGTTTTCCAAAAAACATGGGCCATTTGATTAGCTGCATCTTTCTTGTGGTGATGCTGACTTTCCATTTTTCATGCATAGAGATCCTCATGGGAAGCATTCATGTTTGTAATTTTAAAAACACAATGATACTCTTATGTGATCGTTTTTTCCACTAGATATTAGAGCTATTGAAAATGTGAGATAGTTTTGTGACCTGTGGGGGATGTTTCAATAGGTGATATACTAGATTTATCCTTGGATGAAAAAGTCATTATCTCACGTCATAATTCTATCGATGAAATAATTATATACATTAAAATAGACAAACTGGAATATTAATATAATTTAGTGAAATATAATTGAGATAATGTCCTCAGTAAGATATTAATTGTATACAAAATTAGCTATATATTGCCGATTTGGACATTATAATCACTCATACTTTTCAAAGAGTTGAATGCCTTATTCTATGAGAACCCTAATTATATAGGATTATATGTAAAATCATGGTAGTATTATTACTTTTTTTGGGCACATATACAAAACAATATGTCTAAACAGCTTATTAACGAATCATTTTTTTATATTAGATATTGAAGTTGGGTTTAATATATTTTTATTAATAGGGAAAGTAATATGTCTTGATATATTATAACCAAATCATTTTGTTATTTAAGAGAACCACATCGGGTTCACCATTTTTTCAAGCATATAGAGGGTAAAAATGGTCAAATGTATTATAACCCAATTGCATTCTTATTTGAGATATTACCATCAGGTTTAACATTTTTTTATAGTGGGATAACAAAATGGAATGATAGATTATAACCTAATAATTTTTTATTTGTTAGACTCACATTGTGTTCACCATTTTGGTTTCAACAGGGATGTAGCAACCATAGTTCATGTTTGGTTTGGTCTGATGGTTGATTGTGGGGGATATATTTATATCCAAATCTATACCATCGGAATACCATTTTTGTTTTTAACTGAATTGCCCAACACTCCATTATCCATAACTCTGTGTGTACCTACAATCCAAATGTAGGTGATCATTTAGGGTTTTATACCTAATGATGCTTGGGAAAAATCATTGGTTGAGAGGAAGAGAGGCCAGGAGAATCACAATATTTTGGGGGGAATTGATTCCTACTTGGGGCCTTTGTTATATATTTATGATATGATTGAAAATAAATTCCTGAAAAAGATACATAGTTGTTTACCCTAACAAAAATCAAATATAGGATAAATATTCATTGTTCAAAAAATTATTGGGGGAAATCAATTTTTGAATCCATATGTATGTGTCTAAATATCTTTCCAATTTCATATTAATGAATTTCTTTTTTATATTCACATGTTCTACAACCAAATTCATTATAATTATTTTCCACACATGGAGCCAATTGATATTTTGAGGAGGGGATTGATCCATTATGAGGAATCCTACGTATCCATGTTATTGTAAGAATAAAAAACAAGGTAGTTTATTAAATATCATGTATTTTTACATCATGTATAGAGTTCATATGTGTGGGAACATGGAAATAAAACATTTGAGCTCATTTCTTGTGGAGACTTCTTATGTATCTAGGTTATGGAAAGAATCAAAATTATTTTAGTTCCATAATTTCATGGAGACTATTCATGAGGTAGATATCCTCATATGGGAGAGGTTTACAATATGAAACACATCTATCAATATTTTCTAAGATTTCCCTATTTGGTGGATATTTATGATTCCAAGATGGTTCTTATCATGATTCCCTATTCGTACACAATCTATGATTTTTTTGGGAAATAAGGAAAAACGACTTGTCCTATTGCATGTGAATGTGGGACTCATGCACTAGGATTTTCCTTTTTATGTTTTAATATGTATCAGGGATTTTAGGAACGAATCTTGTTTATATTAATATTCTTTGAATTAGATTCACCCTCAATCAATTGTTTCAAAGTGTTCTATCGGTGAGGTAATGATCATCCCATGAGGATGACTGGGTTCTTACTAGTTGAAATATAAGTAACATGGAATGTGATACAACGAGGTCATTTTATATTTATATTTGGGCTCATTCATTAAGAAGGGTTTATACTTATCATGGTGTGAATAGAATCAGTGTCCCCATAATTCAATGCGATCAGGGATTAAAAACATACATTTCCCTATACTTCATAGAGGTTTATGATGAAAGTAGTATTATGATTGAAACTCTCTAAGTACACTAGAGATATTCTTATTGTGGGAAACAAGTGATGGAAAATAATCATTACTGTTATTTATGTGTGTGGGACATATATACATGAACAACTATTTGGAGTTCTTACATTTGGCTTAGTCCTTGGAGAGGCATCCAACATATAATGGTTTTTGGAGGTATCGCAGTCAACATAGCAAACATGATCATGGCTTATGAATTGATGTTTCCCATATAATAGATTCATACATACTGGGGGTGAAAATTATTATCAAGTCCTAGGATTCACTTATTACATAACATGATTTATTACCCGACCTATATTGATTATATTTTCAACATTCCTTCATTGAATGATTTGCATGTTTCCGGATGTATAAATAACATGTTCTAGAAAAATCACAGGATCCAATTGGCTTTAGAGAGGCATGCAAAGTATCATGGATGGAATGCATGATATTCATCGCATGATCAATGATGACTTATCTAGAGAACATCATAAAAACTGGTCTTTAAAACCAGGAAGGAATCACAAGACTTTGGTGTACTATGTAGATGGTGCCACATGATCAATATTATATGTCTCGTTGTTATCATGAGAGATTACTGAAATGTCTCGAAGGGAGTCACATGTAATGGCTACTATGTCTTAAGGGAATCATGAGACCTAGCTAGAGTTCCTAGAGGGAATCATGAGAGCTTGATAACATTCTTGGGTTCCACTACAAGATGCATTTGACATACACTAGTGTCTCCATATTAGTTTTGTGATATATATGAAGGATGCCATAAGGAATACATGAAAACCCCATAGAAATTCATGAGGATCAAGAGGTGTGTCAATAGGGTGTGATATGACTTTATTTGTTATGTTAAAATGACTTATAATTATCCAAAACATATACCAAATGAGTGTCATGTGATTTGGATTACATTTCCTAGTGTTCTCTTATATATTTTATGATTCATGAAATGAAAATGAGGATCAACATACATGTCTTGTGCATAGGTCTCCTATTTTCTTATTCTATGATCTAACCATTATATTTTTATTGAATTATATTTTTCATTCTTTTTTTAAGTCTCGGGTGATCTAGAAAATGTGTTTGAATTTTTTTAAATATTTTGTATACTGGAATTCATGTAGCCTATAATGAATATTTAATGTGTTTATTTATGCCTTACGATTGTGTTGAATGTTCCCCATATCAAACCATACATGAATCAATTCTGGTCACATGATCTACCGCTCTGTGAAATCCTCTCTATAATGGGTTGGATGTTCTGAGAATTCCTTTGTCTACTAAGAGAGGTCCTTTTTTATGCTAGGGTGGGGGATTTATAGAACACTCCATCTTGGGTATTCAACACATTTCCCGCTATATATCATACAAATAAAATATTGAGATTGTGAAGGCCTTAAATATCACCCATCTCTGTGATTGTCTACCATGCCTCACTCTAAAGGAATTGCCTAATTTTCAGCAACTGCATGTCCCTCTTTTCAAATCTCCCTTAAATGGTTTATTTATTATTAATAGAGACTTGTTGAATTATGAAAATACACCACAACACTTTCATATTTTCATATAGATATATACAATGGATTTTTTGAGATCAATATGCCTTTTGAAAGTCTATCACGTGACCTCAGTTGACTTGTCTAGGGAGTTCTGTGAGATAAGGATTGCTAGTCAAGGGGCCTTTTAATGATTTGGTTATCATGACGACGGGTCATTCAAGACCCTACTATGGGACACCTTAGCATGTCATATGATTTTTCGATCATGAGAGCCTACATCCTCTTCTTCTTTTTATTTCCCTTTTCTTATTGTGGAAAGGTTAATCATGATGTCTCTTTTCACATGTATTTTTGTGGAAAATTACACTTTTTTGGGGATGCATCTTGTGAAAAATTAAGGTTCTATTGGATTTGTTTAAGTATTTTATTTACAATTCCATATATTTTTCCTTTTGAAGCCAAAATGGGATCGTGGGGTCACCTGTACATTCCCAAGACTATTTTCATGATGGGTATGAGATACAGATGGTACTACACAGGAGAATGTGAAAATGTCACCATGGTCTCGTTGAATCTTGAAATTCTGCAATGGGGCATCTTGTGACTTTTATTGTTGACAATGTATTACAGCTCATCATATATTTATTTTCATTTATTTTTTAAATTGCTTAGGGTCTTGTATGTATTCTTGGATTTCATCAAGGAATGCCATCCCCCACATTGGTGATTCATTGTGCATTCAATATGACTACAAGATGCTCCCACCTTTTGGAGATGTTTCTTATAATTTTGAATTAATTTTGGATTGGATGTTATGTGCCTACCATTTGAAAAAATACATTTCCTGATAAAGCTTATCTGGATAATAACGCATAACCACATGTTTTCTTGAGTGCTTTGGTGATAGATTCAGTATCATCAAAATGATTTTATTAGAACCCTTCATAGGTTATACACTTATCATATAGTCTATATGTTGTCTATATAATGTCATGTGATTTCCCATCCCATTGATGGTCACATGACCTGTGGGTATCTCCAACCTTCTCCTACATTTAATTTACCGGAAGGATAATTCCCATATTTTGGTATTTCTCCATTGGGATTCTCTAATGATTATTTACTGTGAATCAATACTATTTTAATTTAAAGTTTAATGTTTTTTCATCCAGTGGTATTTGAAATGAATGTTACCAAAATTGTAATTTATTATCAAGTCACTTTTACTTCTGTGAGACACATTCCATGTTATTTTGTTGCCTCTTTTATGTGGGCCATATAATACCCATGAAAATCATTTATATTGATTATCATGAAGATTATTGGGATATATATAATAATATATGGTTATTTATTTATTTTTTGAGGAATTTAATTTTATTTTATCAAAATGAAAAATGATTTATATTATAATGATATTATATATCAATATTTTTTTATTATTCTTCTCTAGAGGAACTTTTTTATTCTACACCTCAAGAAGATCCGGAATTTTATTATCCAATATTTATATCTATAGAGTTTATTTCTTCCGTTAACTTTAGTATTTTATGTATTGAAGATAAAAAAATAAATTTCATATGAAAAATCATATTTATTTCACGCTTCAATTGTAAATATTTTTTCTTAGAAATCAATGTTTCCGTTATAATATATTCAAGATATTTTTAAAATTATTTTTTAAAGTATAAATACATTTTGTTAGGTATTAATTTTTTCAAAAATATATCTATATTAATGTTCCAATTTTTTTTAAAACATTTTAAGCTTTACTTTTTACCAAAAAATGTGAAAGGAATATATGTTTTGAATTATACAACATGAATGTATTTTTCCTCCGTTAAAACAATTTAATGATTTTTAAAAACCTTTTAATGTTTCCAATGTTATTTTGAATGAATATTTATCATTAAAATTAGGTAATTTATTTGGATTTAAAATAGACATTTTAATATAAAAATAGGAATTTTCCTTCAAAATTATTTCATGTGGTCTTTTACAAGTGTTTCCTATTTACTAAGGAATCCTAATATTAATCCTAATTTTTACAAGGGGTGTGATCCAATTAAAACATTGCTATAAATTTTATATATTATTATATTATTTTAATGAATATATGTTCCTAGAACAAATTTATTTTCCATGGGTTATACTATGATCGATTGAGGAAATGATTAAAAAAACTATTTGTTTTGCATGATTTATAAAATTTTGATATGATGATTTTATTAAGATCATGTGGTATACATATGTATGGTTTTCATTATGGGATGATATGTCATCAAATTATATATCTCTAAAATGTATTTGGTACTGTATTATATGTCATGATATTATTTTGGGAAACTAGTTTTGTAACATTATCCTCTATTGAAAATAAGTTATTGTTCTTGATCTACTGTGGGAATCATATTGATATGCCTGATACCTGATGAAAAACATGTGTTTATGACTAATAAAAAAATGATTTCATGTAATGGCCCGGACCTCTCCGGCCCATTCCATTGGAAAAAAGAGGGTCTTGAAGTGTTCTGGAGGGTAAAAAGGTCTTTTCCCACACTTTTCAGAATTTTGAAACTACACGCCGTGTAGTGTGAGTACAAGCCGTATACCCCCTCACCGAGTATGCCACGTGTTAAAGTCTATGTCCTTACAGTATGAAATAATTGGGTACACGCCGTGTTCCATATACTACACGCCATGTAGTCCCTCCCCGCGTATGTGTTACCCTCAACCCGTGTGTTGACAAGTCAACGGTCGTGTGATGTATTGGAGCCGTGTTCTTCCCGTGTGAAATAAATGAGTGCATGTCGTGTACCCAATACTAGATGCCATGTAGTGTCTCCCCGCGTTTGCGTTACCATCAAACCATGTGTTGACCAATCAACAGCCGCGTGCCACGTTGAAGGCCATGTTGGAAGCCGCCTGATGGCCGCGAGAAATGGCCAAGTACACGCCGTGTACCATAAATTGCATGCCCTGTACTTTTTTTTATGCTTATAAAAGGAGGGGTCCCCTCCTCCTTTTCAACTCACCCCTCTCCTCCCCATTCCTCTGAGCAGAGCTCTTCCAAGAGACTTGAAGGATCTTTTTCTTCCATAACGTCTTCGTCTGAGCTCCGATTTATGATCTATTAGAGGCCACGAGATCATAATGAAGAGGTGGAACTTCTGAGCTTGGATCCGTTGGCCTTTCCTTCCTAGAATCAACACAAGGAGGTTTTGCCGGGTTTTTCCAAAAGCGACGGACGCCGACTGACTTCTTCTAAAGATGATCAGAGGGGGAGCGTTGTTATCAAAACCTGTTGATGTAGGAGTCTTACCTTCATCTCTCTAAATTGTGCATCGTGTGGGGTGGGGGTCATCTTGTTTAAGTGAAACACTTATTGAACATATTTAATGAAGATAAAAACTGGATTATATAATGAGGTTGGGAAGTTGTGAATGCAATTACCTTTTTATATCCTATGATATTATGTTGTGAATCGAATAGGCTTATTCCTAATGAAAATCACAGTCATTGGGGGCCTTTTCGTGTGCAATTAAATGTTTCCCTATCTTTCTAGACCGTTTATGGATGGATACTTCATGGAATGTGGAAATTGGTTAATCACGTAAATTTGGCTGATTAAATGAAAATCTGGAACTGTTGTGTGATCACCCCAGTTGAACTAAACTGAAATAATAAACATGTAGGTGTTGTTGGGGTTGATTTATATAGAGATGGGTGTTTTCCGGGTTGTTTTGGATCGAGTGAGCAGTGGGGCTGCGGTTGGATTGGTCGTGGGTTAGTGTGAATGTTATGTTAGTGATGGGAAGCAGGGCTGTGATGAACGGTATCAAGGGATGATGATGTATGGGGTGGTTGTGGTTATGGTGGTTGGAAACGGGGATGCAGGGATGGGTTTGAATCTGAACGGACTATGGGTTGTGTTTAATAAATAAAATTTGAAGAGTTAATGAATGGAGGGGAATGATAGTGGAATGGGAATAATAGTTAATGGGGTTGGTTGGTTAATAAAAATGACTTGGTTATGTTTCATGTGTTTTCCTAACTTGATTTGTCGATGGCAGGGATATGTTTTACGAATGAACGATGTGGTTGGTTATGGATAGATGCCCAGTAGTTAAGGAATTACAAAAATAATTCCGTTGAAACATGAAAACCTAAATGGGGTGGGGGATGTTGTTGTATGCATGCTTCGTAGTAGGAGTGCCGAGTCACATGCACAGTTTTCTGTTTAGAATCCATAGGATGGGATGAGTGTTTGTTATATATATATATCTCTATATCTTTGTGTTTTATCGCACCCCACCCATGTTGAGCACATAGTACCGAACTCTCCCATTTCACGGGAGAGGGTGTTTTCCCGTAGTTACTAGCTCCTTCCTGATCCTTCTTCCCTAGGCTGTAATGGCTTGAGGTGACCATACACCTAAGACCCTTCAGGTAGGTATCGATTGGGGTGGTTTTGGCCCAAGAATCTTCGGGCATGTTTGTTTTCCCAAGAATCTTCAGGATGAGTCCCAGTTGTGTGTGGGCAGGATATGTGGTGGTGAGGCCCAGGTGTGTGCGGGCAGGATACGTGGTGGTGAGGCTCATGTATGTGCGGGCAGGATACGTGGTTGTGAGGACCAGGTGTGTGCGGGTGGGAAGAGTGTGGTAGCGTCAGGACATTCGCCATTTGGAAGAGCAGCTTTCTAGTGGGGTGAAACGGTGCAAGGAACCCCAGACGTTTGTTCTTATATACTACTACCTGTTTTGACTCTGTTTTTGGTGGGTGTGGCTGGTGAGGTTGGGTGGATAGAATTCCTTGTTAGGTTTTTGTTTCTTCGGTTGTTCTCACGGGACATTAGGATGTCTCCCCACATTTACACGAGAGCATTAGGTTTCCCTACTGAGTATACTTGTATGCTCACCATACGTTTGCTTTCAGGTTTCCAGGAGGACTACCAGGGCCATGCGGGACGCTACTAATCGGGACAGTTGGAGTTTCTATAGTTTTTTGTACTTGTTTTCTTTTGGTACTATACTTTTTGAACTCCTTGTACTTGTACCTTGTTTCATAACTATTTAAACATGCATGCAGGATTGGTTTGGGTTTATTTATGTACACTTGTTTTTTTTTATTTTTTTGGTTTACTCGTCCTATTTCCAGATCATAAATATTAAAAAGGGTAATGCCTCCCATATTTGTTTAAACTCGTACCCTTGGTGCTAGTCGCCGCCCTGGGGCCTACTGGAGGCGGGACTCAGGGTTCATTATCACCTTTTCACCATTGCCAGCTCAGGAGGGGCATCCTTGGTGGGAGGGGGTCATGATCGAATGGTATCAAAGGTGATGGTTGAGAGATAGGATGCTGTCTGGAGTTAGGCATAGTGAGGATTTCATAGGATGGTAGGGAAACCGTGTTGGTTAATCTTGGTGTGTGACATAGGCCAGGGAAGGCCGGCTAGGACATGAGATTTTAGGGCCCCCATGTTCCGATCCAAGGACTCTAAGCCTACCGAACGACCAAGTGAGACCATATTGATTACAGGGTAGAGACTCTAGGGAAGGTACATGCATCATCATGATTGTGTTTTACTTGATTTGGCTGTTCTGGGAAATAAATTGAAATAATGTGATAAAATAAAACCTTGATAATTTCTTTACTACTTGGGCTTAGGCGATCTTGTTTACCGTATAGCTATGGCACATGGACGTCGTCCCCGGGTGGCTTAGACGGCCGAGGCCCAGCAGATTCAGGCAGTCATTCATTTGACGATTGAGCGAGAGGAGGAAGATAGCCAGTGGCAGAAGACTCTCCATTATTTCCAGCGGCAGACCCTCAAGAAATTCGAGGGTAGTACTTCGGATACGGAGACGGTGGGGTGGATTGATCAGATGGGGATTGCTTTTACCTTAATCCATGCTCCGAGGGAGTACTGGGTTCCCCTATCAGTCAGTCAGCTGAGAGGTGCAACACAATAGTGGTGGACGCTCTACCTCTGAGAGAGGATAGAGGTAGAGGTTCTGTGGGATGACATTGAGAAGGAATTCTGAGATGAATTATATTCTTCCATGATCAATGTAGAGAAGCAGCATGATTTACTCTCCCTTCAGTAGGGGAGTATGTCAGTAAGAGATCTGGGTATCATGTTCAAAGATCTCATGCGCTTGTCTCCGGATCTCTTTCCGGATGAGGAGTCTCGGGTGAGACGTTTGGAGGAGGCACTTCATCCTTCGCTTCAGTATTCTGTTACCCCCTTCACCCTTCTAACATACTTGGTTGTACATAAGAAGGAATAGTTTGTAGAGTGGATGCACTCGCTGGGAGGTGCACTACGTGAGGGGTTTCAGCCAGGTTCGTCGAAGGGGAAGGCAGTCAGCAGAAGGTCTCCTGCGACGGGATCTTCCAGGTTTAGGCCAATGGGGAGCAGGCCCTAGCATTTCCAGTTCAGATCTTCAGGTCCTTGTCCCTTTTCCATGATCTTAGGACCGAAGTGTTTCTCTTGTGGACGTTTCGGGCACATTCAGAGTCGGTGCCCGACCCAAGCTCAGTACGGTGGAGGTGGGAAGGTTCAGAGCCCACCTCAGCAGCACCAGTTGTCGGTGATGCCCTTCCAGCAGCAGCAGGACCATGCTCCTCCAAGGGCAGACTTTGTGGGAGGAGGCCTACCACAGGGTGCTCCTCAGGGACCTCAACTAGGGCATGGTCAGGGAGGTGGACGACATCAGAGAGGTAGAGGAGCTAGGCGTGGACAGTTGCACGCAGTAGAGTTGGCAGCTCCAACAGGACCAGAGGTGGTATGAGGTATGATTTGTTTGTTCAGCACCCTCGTTTCTACATTGTTTGATTCAAGAGCTTCCCACTCCTTTTTTCCACCTGGTCTAGCCCATTCTTTGGTACTAGACGTAGAGAGACTTTTCGTACCATTGGTGATGTGTACACCAGTTGGAGGCCAGACCAACGTATCTTGTGTTTGTAGGGGATTTGGGCTGCCGTTGGGACCACATCAATCTAGTGGGGATCTTATTTTTCTACAGATGCTGCCATACGATGTCAACCAAGGAATTTACTTGTTTTTTAATGTTAGTGTCGTTATCGACTGCTTCTTGAGAAGAGTCATGTTCTCCAACGTATAAGGGCATCATGTAGCATTCATTAGTGAGAGGAGCTATTAGGTGGGAATTCGGCGTGTGGAGCCTCTCCTTTCTCTGTTAGGCGTGTTATCAGTGGTTCCAGTTGATGTAGAGATGATGGATATCCCAGAGGTTTTGGGGGATTTTTTGATGTTTCTCTCGAGGAGGATGTGAATCTACCCCCCTGACGTGATGTTGAGTTCGGGATAGACTTACATCCTGGTGGCCATCCGATTTCGATGGCCCCTTATCAGATGGGACCTTCAGAGTTGCGGGAGTTGTGGATTCAGATTGACGATTTGATGGAGAAGGGTTTTGTTCTACCCAGCGTGTCACCGTGGGGTGCTCTAGTTTTGATCGTAAAGAAGGCAGATGGTAGTCTCAGGCTATATATAGACTACCAAAGGTTGAACCAGGTAACGGTCAAAAAATGTTACCCCCTCCCAAGGATAGATGATCTCTTCGACCAGCTGAGGGGAAGGTTGGTTCTCTAAGATTGATCTACGATCAGGATATCATCAGCTGAGGGTGAAGGACAGTGACATCTCGAATATGGCTTTCAGGTGCAGCTATGGGCACTTCGAGTTTGTAGAGATGCCGTTTGGAGTTATGAATGCCGCAGCTATGTTCATGGGACATATAAACTTTTTCTTTTGTGTGTTTCTGGACTGGTTTGTCATTGTGTTTATCGATGACATCCTGATCTACTCAAGATCAGAGAAGGAGCACTTTGAGCATCTCAGGGTAGTATTGGAAGTCCTTCAATACCACCAGCTTTACGGGAAATTGTAGAATTGTATGTTCTTGACACAAGAAGTATACATCCATGGGCACGTGGTGTCATGGCATGGAGTTTCAGTGGACCCATCGAAGGTGGAAGTAGTTGTTTCTTGGACAGCACCCAAGAGCATGGCAGAAGTTCATAGTTTCCTAGGGTTAGCAGGTTACTATCAGAGGTTCGTTTTGGACTTCTCTCGAGTTGCTACTCCATTGAAAGCTTTCACTAGGAAGAACCAGGTCTTCCTATGGAGCGAGCAGTACCCGAAAGCTTTCGACTACCTGAAGGAGAAGTTGGTCAGTGCTCCCGTACATAGGTTTCTAGAGGAAGGGTTGTTGTATGAGGTGTTTTGTGATGCTTCTAGCCTTGGTTTGGGTGCATACTAATGCAGAAGAAGGGTGTGATTTGTTATGGGTCTAGGCAGCTGTTCCCTCATGAACGTAACTATGTCACCCATGACCTGGAGCTTGCAATAGTAGGGTTTGTACTGATGTTTTACCTACATTACCTCTTCGGGGATCGCATTGTGGTCTTCTCAGATGACAAGATCTTACGTTATATCTTCTCCCAACGTGACTTAAACTTTCCGCAGTGGAAATGGGTCGAGTTCCTCCAAGACTATGACTTCGAGATCTCATAAACTGAAGGTAAGGGAAACATTGTGGCTGATGCCCTGAGTAGGAAGTCATATAAAGAAGTGGTTAAGGAATCCACTGATTCTTGGAAAGCGATGGGAGAGTTGGCTGACTTGCAATTGGATGCAAGCGTAGAGGGTGTTAGAGGCAGTTTGTTTCAGATAACGGTTCAATCCTCCTTATCGTAGTAGGTGGACGAGTCTCAGTGGGGGGACTCTGAGGCGGAAGTAATGCAGGATCATGTCGATCAGGGAAACGCTCTAGAGGGATGGTCAGAGGATAGCCGACATCAGATGCTTTTTTTATGGAAGATTGTTTGTTCCAGAGGCGATGAGCGAGGGAGTTCTCCGTGTTTTCCATAGCTCAGCCTTGGCTGTACATCCAGGAGTTTCAAAAATGTTCCGTGTCCCGAGGGAACAGTTTTGGTTGCCCGGGTTGAAACGGGCAGTGGCAGAGTTTGTGGCAAAATGCCTAGTGTGTCAGCAAGTGAAGGCTGAACACCGTGTTCCCAGTGGTTTTTTGAATCCTTTAGATGTCCCTAAGTGGATGTGGGATGACATCTCAATGGACTTCGTCACAGGACTACCTAGAACTCAGGGTAGTTATGAGGTTATCTGGGTGGTGGTGGATCGTCTGACGAAATCAGCTCACTTATTAGAAATTAAGGAGTCGGGCCCGGTGAGTACCTTAGCACAGAGGTACGTAGATGAGGTAGTGCATTTTCATGGAGTTCCGAAGAATATCATCTCAAACCGGAATACTCAGTTTATCTCATGAGTCTGAAGGGGGTTACAACATGCTTTTGGCACCCAGCTATGCCATAGCACTGCTTTCCACCCCCAGACCAACGGGCAGACAGAGCGGACTATCAAGACGTTGGAGAACATGCTGCGAGCATGAGTTCTAGATTTCAGAGGATCATGGGTACGAAACATGCCTTTAGTAGAGTTTTCCTATAACAATAGCTTCCACTCTATTATTCGCATGGTACCGTTTGAGTCTTTGAATGGAATACCATGTTGTTCACCCATTTGTTGGGGAGAGGTTGGTGAGACAGGTGCTCATGGGCCAGAGGTAGTGCAGAGCACCATAGAGAATGTTCAGCTTGTGGGTGAGAGGGTGAAGGAGGCTTAGGACCAACAGAAGTCTTATGTTGATCGTCGAAGGAGGCCCTTAGAGTTCGAGGTGGGAGATCATGTGTTCTGGGATGTTTCCCCTCGACGGGGGCAGTGGAGGTTTGGGAAAGGTATCAAGCTCTCACCTAGGTTCATCGGACCTTTTGCAGGGCTGAGGCGAGTCGGTGAGGTGGCATATCAGTTGACCCTTCCACCTCAGTTAGAGAAAGTTCATGACGTATTCCACATCTCCCAGCTTCGTCGGTACTTACACGACGACTCTCACGTTATCGACTAGGGAGAGTTAGACATGGGAGAAGACGCGACCTTCAAGGAACGACCAGTCAGAATCAAATATTGTAAAGAGAAGGTGCTCCATGGACAAACCATTCCATTGGTTCGTGTGTTGTAGAGGCATGACGACCTGGAGGAGAGGACATGGGATCGGGAGTCCCAGATGCGCACTCAGTACCCGGAGTGGTTTTGACTTGTGTTTTTCATTATTCTTCTGAGCTTGTTTTTGTACACTGTAACTTTGATATATGGAATGCTTGGATTTTTGGTTTTGAGACCTTTTGTTTCCTTGTTCTATGGAAGTGTGTAGCATGTCCGGGTGTGTGGGAAAAATAGTAAAACCTGATCCTTAATCGAGACGCATTAATGAATATGTGATTGAACCCGTTCAGGTGAGTCAGTGCTGCCTAAAGTGGATAATATCTCGACATAGGAAAAGAAATTTTCCCCAAACAACGTGTTCGGGCAGTGTGTGGGTTGTGTGGTGTTAGGGGAAGTACGAGTTGAAAATCCTAATGTATGGAAGTGTGAAGACCCAATCCATAATCGAGATGCATTAATGAGGATTTGATTGAACCAGTGCAGGTGAGTCAGTGCTGCCTAAAGCGGATAATATCTCTACATGGGAGAAAGAATTCCTAACACCTATAATTAGGGTTGATGGTTGGGTTCCTGTTATAACAAGGGCACTAAGAGGTATCTTGTTGGGTTCCTCTGGGTTGGATTTTGAATTCTTGGGGATGATAATGTTTTAAAAGATATATGATGTAATGGCCTGGACCTCTCCGGCCCATTCCTTTGTCAAAAAGAGGGACTTGAAGTGTTCTGGAGGGTAAAATGGACTTTTCCATTAATTTTCCGAATTTTGAAACTACACGCCGTATAGTGTGAGTACACGCCATGTACCCCCTTGTCGGGTATACCTCATTTTGAAGGCTATGTCCTTACCTTGTGAAATAATTGGGTACACGCCGTGTACCCCAAACTACACACCGTGTAGTCCCTCCCTGCGTATGTGTTACCCTCAAACTGTGTGTTGACCAGTCAACGGTCGTGTGCCGTGTTGGAGCCATGTTTTTCCCATGTGAAATAAATGATTACACGCTATGTAACCAATACTACAGGCCATGTAGTGTCTCCCCGCATATGTGTTACCTTCAAACCGTGTGTTGAACAGTCAACGGCAGCGTGCCGCGTTGAAGGCCGTGTTGGAAGACGCATGGTGGCCGCATGAAATGGCCAAGTACACGACGTGTACCATAAATTACATGCTGTGTAATTTTGTTTTTCACACCTATAAAATGAGGGGTCCCCTCCTCCTTTTCAAATCACCCCTCTCCTCCATGTTCCTCTGAGCAGAGCTCTCCTAAAAGACTCGAAGGATCTTTTTCATCCATAACATCTTCGTCTGAGCTTCGATTTACAATCCGTCAGCGGCCATGGGATCGTAACGACAAGGAGGAACATCTATGATTAGATTCATCGGCCTTTCCTTCCCATCTTCAACCCAAGGAGGTTTTTCTAGGTTTTTATATAAGCGAAGGATGCCGACAGACATCTTCTAATGTTGATCCGAGGGGGAGCGTTGTTATCAGAACCTGTTTAGGTAGGGTTCGTACCTTTTTCTCTCTAAATTGTGCATCGTGCAGGGTGGGTGTCCTCTCGTTTATGTGAAACTATTTTTGAACCGGATTAATGAAGATAATAACTGGCTTATATAATGGGGTTAGGAAGTTGTGAAAGCAGTTACCTTTTTATATACTGTGATATTATGTTGTGAATCGAATAGGCTTATGCCTACTGAAAATCACGGTAGTTGGGGGCCATTGTTTGTGTAATTAAATGTTGCACTATCTTTATTGACCGTTTATGGATGTAAACTTCATGGAATGTGGAAATTGGTAAATCACGTAAAGTTGACTGATTAAACGAAAATCTCAAACCCTTGTGTGATCACCCCGGTTGAACTAAACTGAAATAATAAACATGTAGGTGTTGTTGGGGTTGATTTATCTAAATAGGAGTATTTTAGTGGGTTGTTGTGGATCTAGTGAGCAGCGGGTCTGCGGTTGGCTTGGTCGTGGGTTGGTGTGAATGTTATGTTAGAGATGGGAAGCAGGGCTGTGATGAACGATATCAAGGGATGATGATGTATGGTGTGGTTTTGGTTATGGTGGATGGCAAAGGGGCTGTAAGGATGGGTTTGAATGTGAATAGAATATGGGTTGTGTTTAATAAATAAAAGTGGAAGTGTTAAGGAATGGTGGGGCATGATAGTGGAATGGGAATAATAGTTAATGGGGTTGGTTGGTTAATAAAAAGGAATTGGTTGTGTTGCTTGTGTTTTCCTAACTTTATTTGTGGATAGCAGGTATATGTTTTACGAATGATCAATATGGTTGGTTGTGGATAGATGCCCAGTAGTTGAGGAATTATTAAACTAATTCTGTTGAAACATGAAAACGTAAATTGGGTTGGGGTTGTTTGTTTTATGCATGCTTCGTCGTAACAATATAGACGCAAATGCTCAGTTCTCTATTTAGAAGTCATAGGTTGGGCTGAGTGTTTGGTATATATATTTATATATCTGTATCTTTTTGTTTTATCACACCCCACCCATGTTGAGAACATAGTACCGAACACTCCCATTTCATGGGAGAGGGTGTTTTCCCCATGTTACTAGCTCCTTCCGGCTCCTTCTTCCCTAGGCTATGATGGCATGAGGTGACCTTACACATAAGACCCTTCAGGTAGGTATCTATTGGGGTGGTTTTGGACTAAGACTCTTCGAGAATATTTGTTTTCCCAAAAATATTTGGGATGAGTCCTAGGTGTGTGCGGGAGGGATACGTGGTGGTGAGGCCCAGGTGTGTGCGGGCGGGATAGGTGGTGGTGAGGCCCAGGTGTGTGCCGGCAGGATACATGGTAGTGAGGGCCAGGTGTGTGCGGGTGGGAAGAGTGTGGTAGCATCAGGACGTTCTCCATTAGGAAGAGAAGATAGCTAGTTGGGGAAAATGGTCTGGGGTACCCAATACATCATCATCATCATTAAATTTATTTCAAGTATCAAGTACAATGAGAAAAAGAGAAAAAGGGGGGGTGTGGAGGAGGCGAAACCCCCTCCCTAAGGGGGCCTAAAATAATGAAGGCCTAGAGCATCACCACATATCAAATTGACGCCTTCTGGATTGAGGGCACTACTATTAGAGAGACATCTGATGCTGGATCCATGCTCTGCCATCGACGCCAAGTAGTCCACGGCCATGTTACCCTCCAACCAAGTATGGGACACCTGGATGTTATGGTCGAGAAAAACATTGCATCTTCTCACGGTGTACTCAATCGACCAGGGGGTGGGTCATGTGCCAATCAGGGAGTCATGAAGAGCCTTAGAGTCTGTTTCTACCTGTGTGAGAACCAGGTCTCTCTATTGTGACTGTATTTTTGGTGAGTGTTGCTGGTGTGGTTGGGTGTATAGAATTCCTTTTTAGGTTTTGGTTTCTTCTATTGATCTCACAGGACATTAGAATGTATCCCCTCTTGTGCACAAGAGATTTATGTTTCCCTGATGAGTGTACTTGTATGCTCACCCTACGTTTCCTTTCAGGTTTCCAGGAGGACTACCAGGGCCATGCGGGACCCAACTAGTCGGGACAGTTGGAGTTGCTGCAGTTTCCAGTACTTTTTTTCATTTGGTACTGTACTTTTTGAGCTTCCTTGTACTCGTACCTTGTTTCAGAACTATTTAAACATGCATGCGGGATTGGTTTGGGTTTATTTCTATAAAATTTTTCTTTTTTTTCTTGTTTGTGGTAGACTCGTCCTATTTCCTGATCTTAAATAATAAAAAGGGTAATGCCTCCCATTTTGTGAAAAAACATACCCTTGGTGCTAGTCGCCACCCCGGGGCCTACTGGAGGCGGGACTCAGGGGTCATTATCTCCCTTTCACCATTGCCAGCTCAGGAGGGGCATCATTGGTGGGAGGGGGTCGTGACATGTCATGTTATTGGTAGTAGACATTTAAATATGAAATTGTTTCGAAACATATGATGGTACCACAAATTTGATTCATTAATTATGGTTCATGAATCATTAATAAATACATCTATCTCTTATTATTCATTCATTTTGAAATGAAATTTTTTCTATGAAGCATTTTTATGATCATTTAAAAAATATTTATTAAGATGGTATGTTATAGTCTTGATATTACACCCTTATGATTATTTTATTCATGTAGATGATCATAAAATGATATTTCTCAATTTTACCCATACTAAGCATTTGAACTCACCCTTTATTATGTTTCCTTTTCTAGTTTATGAAGAATTTTTTTATGAATGGAATTAGTCTCAGGAGTATTAAATTTGGTGATCTTTTTTGGTGATGTTGAAGATCTTTCACGAAATAATAATATTTGGAATCCAGTCTCCAATGAAATTAATCCTCTACCATCATATGGTGTATTTTTGGTAAATATATTGAATATTCATTTAAAAATGTGTAATATTTATGAACTACAAAATGGGGTCTCTATAGTTATTACTGTATCAGGGTTATGTAAATATTTGGATATTAGGGTTAGTGATATTTGGTGGAAAACCTAGGTATAAGTATTCATATAGAATATTGTCTTAATGTTTTGGTATGGAAGAAATTATGATGTTATCCATGAAATACATCCCTATATTGGGACTATTGGTGGAAACGGTTACCATAGAGATCAATCTAGTTATTACACCCTATAAATTTTTTGTCTGTGTATATCATGGGAATCATTCTAGATTATGGTGATTGACCTCTTATTGTGCACCTGGTTTCACACTCTTGGAGGATATTCTAGAGTAAATTCATGTTTTCATTATAAAATATTCTGTAAAATTTTAATAGATAATGAAAATGAATGAAATTGGTTAATAATATAGTTTATTAGATTTAAAACAAGGTGTCAAGATTATTTCATTGTATAAATAATAATTTGGTATCCTACTATAAATATTATTTCTCTTTGTTTTAGATAATAGTAACAATTAAAAGGTAAAAACTTATTATAAACATTCAATGAAATGAAAATATTATGAAATTAAAAATTTCACTATCATTTCTGGGAAAAATAGAGTAATTATTACCAATCAATTGTCTTTATATGATTAAAAACGTTCAACTTTAACAACTCTCATGATCCCCAATTAAGAGAATGAAAGAGTTTACTAAAATATTTAATAGTGGATACCATAATGGAAATAAGATTCAATTACCATCATGTTAGCAACATGGAATGGAAAACACAACAGAGAATGTCAAACAAAGTGTAATATGTTTTTCTGTTTAAGTAGAGTACACATAAAAATTCATTTATACAGATTTAAATGTCTTATATATTGGTAGCATGTGAATTATATGAGTGAATTCATTAAAATAATGGTTAGCTACAAGAATGAGGAAGGACATATTCCATAAAAATCAATGAAGAAGAATAATTGAATTGTTTATTTATTGGGATTCAAAAATTATATTATAGAATAGTTACATAAATTATATTTTTATATCTTATTCATGAAACATATATGTGTTTTCCTAAAGTATAATTCATGAAGTATTTTAATGAATATGTTGAATAGTACGGATGAACAGAAAAATAAATTTAAAGGTTTGGTGATATTTTATTAAAACACATTACTACCTGAAAAATAACCCTACCTATTTTGAAAATGTTTATTTATTAGAGTTACATTTGGATAAAGAGATTATTCACATTAATGAAATAAATTTTATAGTAATGGAGACCTTGAAAATTATTAGTAATTTAGTGAAAACGTAATTTATGATAGAATATACTATAATTATAGAATAATAGAATTTATTTTATAAAACATAGTTTTATTTAATGAATAATTATATATTTATTTGTAGAATAATGTTTCACTTAATTTTGTTATATGGTGATCAAGGAATTCAAATATTTAGTTGGAGAAATTAAGAGTCACAACTGGAAATTTTAGATTTACTAACGTTTTAAATCTGATAGAATAAACTATACCAACGGTCATCCAAACCATTGGGTCTTAAGCCATAAAGATAGACATATCCCAACGGTTCAATGAGAACCAGTGAGATATGTCTAAAACATTCATTTTATATCAACAGGTTTTATAAACCATTGGAATAAATGTTTTCCAATAGTTTAAAACCATGTGTAATAGAAATAATTATCTCCATACCAATGGTTTACAAAACCATTGGTATGGACTTTTATCAAAGGTTTTAAACAAACCGTTTTTAAATATAATGTTAAGCAATCTATGCCAAGAATTTAAAAAAAGTGGGCATATATTTATACCAATGTTTTACATAAAATGGTTTGTGTAAGTTCTGGTTTTACACATATTCCAATAGTTGTAATCCATTGTCATATCCTTTTTGTACCTACAACAGCACGCCGGCTTGCTGGCATCCCCCTGTGCAGCAGTAGAAATTCCACCAGCAGTCTAGCAAAATGAATACACAATAGAATACCAGCATAATACATGTACATAAAACAAGTAACACAATAAACCATTAAAAGTATACATAAAAAATACACATATAATTCTGTATGAATTCATACATAAATCATACAACAGATAATTCATATAAAATGTTGAATACCTCCAATTCTATATTTAATTACCCTCTACACACATATATAATTAACACATAGTTCATAAGGTAATAAAATAATGTATAGGCATAAAAAAAGTATACCCATACAACAAGTATACCCAAACATAATTAACACATAATTAATAAGTTATTTAAATACATAAATAATTAAATTCAGAATTCAGGGGGTTGTTGGCTGTTCAGGGGGTTTGGGGTGGTTGTCCAAGGGGGGTAGGGGGTGTCTGGGGGGATGGGGGTATCATGGGGGGGGGGGGGGGGGGGGGTTGTCCAGGGTGTTTGGGGAGTGGGTGTTTATTGGGGTCTCCTGGGATGGGGTGGTGTCAAGGGGGTGGGGTGGTGTCCAGGGGTGGGGGGGATTCCATGGGGGGGGGGGGGGGGTTTAGGGTGGTCCTGGGGGTGGGGTGGTGTCCATGGTGTGGGGGTAGTCCAGGGGGTTGTGGGATGTCTAAGAGGGTGGGGTGGTGTCCAGAGAGTGTGGGTGGTTGTCCATGGGGGTGGGGGTGTCCAGGTGGTGGGTTGTTGTCTAGGAGGGGAGGGGGTCATCAGGGGGTTGGGGTGTCCAGTGGGTGGGGGTTGTCTAGGGTGGGGGGGGGGGGGCTTTCTTGAGGGTGGGGGTTTCCAAGGGTGGGGGTTTCTAGGGGTGGGGTGGTTTCCAGGGGGTGGGGGAGGTCTAGACGGTTTGGGGCTATCAAGGGGGTCGGGTAGTGTCTAAGGGGTGGGGGTGGTTGTCCATGGTGGTGGGGGTGTCCAAGGGTGGGGTGTCTAGGTGGTGAGATGATGTCTAGGAGGGGTGGGGGCGTCCCGGGGGAGGGGTTTTCCTAGGGGTTGGGGATGTCTAGGGTGTGGGGGGGATAGTGTCCTGGGGTTTGGGGGGTTTCCATGGGGTGGGGTTGTCTAGTGGGTTGGGGGTGTCCCAGGGTCGGGTGGTTTCCAAGGGGGTGTGGCGGTCTAGGGGGTTGGGGGTTTTCCAAGGGGGTGGGTGGTATCCAGGGGGTGTTGGTGGATTTCCATGGTGGTGGGCGTGTCCGGGGGTGGTGGATGGGGGTGGGGTGTTATTATTGTGGTTTGGGGTTTATTATTGTTGGGGGTGGGGGTGTCTAGGTGGTGGGGCTGTGTCTAGGAGGGTTGGGAGGTCATCCAAGGTGTTGGGAGAGTCTAGGGGTGGGTGGAAATCTAGGGTGGTGGGGTGGGGAGGGGGGTTGTCTAGGGGGTTTCCATAAGTGGTGGGGTAGTGTCCATTGGGTTGGGGGATTTAATGGTTTTAATATAATGAATTTAATGTATTTTAATAACATTGGTATTTTTAAATTGATTTTGGAATAGTGTATTCTTTCAATAATATGAGTTTTTTTAAGATAAAATGAATGGTTTTTGTAGAGACCCGAAGCCTGACGTACATGGATATTACATTACATTTGCGGAATACTTAGTACATAACAAAAACACACACACAAGGATCATAATAGTTTAATGTCTTTGGAAACTCAGAGTATAATCTTCTAATCCTGGTGAAAGATCTTCAACATCTCCCATAAAGATCATACCTTTTTTTAACCTAAAACCTTTCTTTATATCCTGGGGAAAATAAAACATAAAAGGGTGAGCTCAAATGCTTAGTAAGGGTAAAAAAAAGAAATATCAATCACATCATATTCATAAGAGCATAATATTTTGGAAATCTTAACCTGCAAAATAGAGCATAATTTCATAACATGGGATAAATCTTAGTACTGAAATGAAAATCCAATAATCATAACTTAAAACATGAATCTTTGTGGCATACACACATAATAATAGAGAATCATTTCTTGTTAGTCAAGACTCATTTCTAAGACTATCTTAGTGGACAAAGTCCCTTTCTGAACCGAGTCACCCTCGTTTCAGTCCTGTTTCACTGAACCGGTATAACCTAACATTCCAGCCATGTCTATCTCATGAGATGTAAAATCTTTACCCAATGCATTGGAGGGAGATATAGGTCCCACCCATCTCATAATGATACCATTCTTATGTGTTCCACAAAATCATAAATCATACATCATTGCATAACCCATGTAATAAAAATGGGAATCTTAAAAATCATGACATCGTAAAACAATTCATATAAGATAAAAGAATTCATAAAAATAATCCCATCACAACATAATCAAATCAATGTAATAATAGGGATAAAAACAGAACCCTTTATTAAAATAATTTTGATAAAACACTTGAACTTCATTCTTGAGGAAAATATCCTTTCTACTTCAAAAACACTTTTCTTTTCTTGACATGTCATACAATTATAAACTAAAAGAGGTTGATTAAAAATAAACTTGAAAACTTATAAAGGAAGACTTTTGGAAATAATGTTTTAAAAATCCATTCTTGCCGAATAAGTTAAAAAAACATTCTTCGTACTTTTGTCGGAAAAGTCAAAAAGTGCCTCGTACGAAAAACGACAAAAGATTCCTTTCATACATATTACTAAAAACTCACCGAAGGGTAAAATGGATTTAAACAATTGTAGGTGGATGGAAATAATATTAAATATTGATGAAACATGGATGTGGATGATAAAATACACCCCAGTAAAAACTTTTGAATAAACAATCTCGGATAAAAATGAGATTGTGATATTTCCCTTACCTTAAGTCTGATTTGCTTCGTAAGTGTCTGAACCTCCTGTATAACGATTTAAATCATGTTATTGACTTATTCCAGAATCATATTCATTGTTATTATATCATATATGGTCCAATTATGATGTCACGACCCATCCTCGGGGCCCGTGCCGTGACTACCCCAAGCCCGCCTTCCATAGGCCAGGGGCTGGCGACTAGCACCAAGGCGTTAATCCCAACAAAAAGGGAAGGCATTGCCTTTGGAATGTAAAAAAGCACCACAGAGTAAGAAAGCAGAAAAGTAAGCACTAAGTAAAAACTGTACAAGGTGTGCTGAAAGTAAAAGGGGCCGGAAATACAAGCCCAACTGTAAAGTACAACTGAAAGGAAAAACAACAACTAAAAAGGGAAAACTGCAGCGTCGAGCCGTCCTCTGGAAGTCCCACCTGAAGTGTGGGTACAGATAGCCTCCACTGCTCCTCGGGTCCACCTGACCGCTCCGAGTACGTCCCGCCCAGTGGTCCACCTCCAGGTACTGTCCTGCTCCGCACGCCTCCACCCCGGTCAGCGTTGTCCGTCGTCTGCAACCAACACAACGTAGTGCGGGCAAAGCCCGTGCAGGGGTGAGTATAAGCTACTCAGTAGGGACCCCGAGACCCCCGAAGGTCTCCAGAAATCCACAAAGGATAATCCACAAAGGAAAATTACAATCACGAAGTAACATCTGACATGGCTTAGGTATATGCCCATACATATACCTAAGTCTGAAATTCCCCGTTCGACTCCAACGTCCGAGCCCAAGCACAACCCAGTCCACACAGGAAAGCAAAACGTATACCCACACAGGATAGCACAACACAGTCCACAAGGGAGAGTAAACAGTAAATCCACACAGGATAGCTCAACACAATCCACAAAGGAGAGTAACACAAGATTCAGCTCACACAGGTATACTTATTCCGATGACGATAAAGATGATCACTGAATCATCTAAATCATCGGACCCACGAAGGATCGATAGGTACTAACCCCGTAGTGACCCACACAGGATCGGACCCACACAGGATCGGGCCCACATAGGACCGGGCCCATGCAGGACCTGTAGGTGCTGGCTCACATAGAACCGCTGAGCGCTGGCCCACGCAGGATCGGACCCACACAGGATCGGGCCCACACAGGACCGGTAGCACTGATCCACGAAGGATCGCTGAGTGCAGTAGTCGTCGTAGTCCACTGAGGATCTCTGCACAGTCGTCGCCGCAGTCCACGGAGGATCTGTGCACGGTCGTCGTCGGAGTCCACGGAGGATCTCTGCACGGTCGTCGTCGGAGTCCACAGAGGATCTCTGCACCGTCGTCGCCGCAGTCCACTGAGGATCTCTGCACGGTCGTCGCTGTCGAAGTAGCAGTCACAGCCAGCCTAGGGTTCCCGCACACAGCAAGCTCGTTCGGAAGGGTCCGCTCCATGAGCCGAGAGGCTGATACATCAACTGACACAAAGTCCGAAGTTGATGTATCCAAAAGTTCAGTATCGTCAACAGGAACTCAACGTCGCAGACGGCGCGTCAATCGGACGCTCGGTCTGAGAGTTATTGGAATTTTTGTCACAGGGGCCCGATTGGTTTTTAAGGCAAAACCAACCCGACCGCACTCCACCTACATCCAAACCTCGGGCGGAGTATGCCAAAAGATCCGTCTCACTTATAGGAATTCAACAAAGCTGACGGCACGTCAATCGGACGTCCGTAGCTCAAGATATGAGTGTTTCCGCTCCGAGGGCCCGGTTGGTCTCGTGTACGAACCAACCCGGCCGAACTCAAAGTATTCCGAAACCTTGAGTGAGATATACCGAAACGACCGTATCGATGCAAGGATCACGTTGCCGCTGACGGTGAGTCATTTGGAGGCCCGTAGCTCAGGATACGGCCATTTGAACGAAAATGTCCGAAGAAGGGGGGGTTCGGGCCCGGCCCGACCCCCCTGGGTCGGCCCGAATCGGGTCCGACCCGACCCGGTTGGCCCGGTCCGGCCCGGCCGGGGCGCGGCCCGGCCGGGCGGCCGAGTGCCAGGTGCCGCGGGCGTTGACCTGCGGCCTGAGGAAACCGCGGCCCGCGTGGGCCGCGCTGGTGAACCGCGGACGCGGCAGAGCCGCGTCCCGCGCGGGCAAACCATTCCTGCGTGGCCGCGGGTCCGTTGGCCGCCGCCTCCGCGGCTTCAGCCGCGGCGGGCTCGTCCGGCGGCGCGCCGGGGCGCCGCCGCCTCCGGCCGCCGGCGAGTTCCTCGGGCCACCGGGATCGCTCCGGTGGTCCGATTCTCTTCCCGTCTGCGCCATTGCTCCTCCCGGGATCCGTTCTTTACTGCGGAATCATCAAACATCCGCTGCGGCACGTTCCGTCGTCGCCCGCCAAATCCGCACAAAACGAAGAACGGCGGAGGGTCGTCGGGCCGTGTTCGTTTGGCCCGCACCCTCCGCGTTAGAGATAAACAACCGGAAGAATTTTATTCCACACGGGAAAATAACAATTTTAATAGGATTAAAATTGTTCACAATTCGGTTCTTTAATTTCTTTAAGAAACGTTGACGGGAATAAATTAAAAAGGGGTAATTCCCATAATAAATCCCTACCTCGTCGATCGTCGCGCGCGGGCGATCTTCGCAGAAAAGCTCGTCGCGGAAGAGAGGGATCATCGCGTCGTCGCGGGGAGGCGTCGCGTCGTCGCGGAATCCAGCGTTGAGTCAGCGAGCTCAATGAACCAAGAACAACAGATTTAAATTATTAATATTTAAATCTGTGTTTCGTTTAAAACCAAAAGAAAAGAACTTGAGAGGAAATCCGAAATCACTCGCCTCAAACGGTCGGTGATTGGAGATCGGAGTGTGGAAGAACATCCCGGACAGAAGCGTCGTCGATTTCTGGGTTCGGCATTTTTCGCGTTCTTCGCGTTCTTCGCGAGGGAGAAGAAGATACGAGGGTCCTCTCAAATCTTCTTAAAGCGCAAATAACCAGGGGTTGTTACGTTGGCCTTATTTTATTTTTACGCCAACGAATTTGAAAACTGGTTAAAAACGATCCATTAATTCATTGAATTAATTCAACGAAAGAAACAGCCCATTTAATTCACGAAAAAAACCGCTCAATTAAATGGTCTGTTAAGATTTTAAGAAACACGTCAGTTGACTTTCATTAAGATGGGTTTTCGCGGGTGCGTTTCTTAGCGGAAAGAAACGGCAGAGCTCGTGCGGGCCCCACCTCACAAATATCCTACCAAGGGGGGTAGAATATTTCTGGATAGCATCCTATCCGCTTCAACTCAGTTCAAGCCTCCTTTAAGTGGCTTCCAAGTGGCTTAAGTGAAATAAAATAAAGTTGTCGCAAAATTATTTTATTTCTTAACTTTAAGCCCGAAAATTAAAAACCACACCCGAGAAAACGCAACTCCGGAAGAGGCATTTCTAAGCGAATAACGGTGCTGCGATTTCATCGGTGCCCTCAAAATTCGATTCCGGGCACCGGTTCAAAAGTTAGAAAAACCCGCTCGTCCGTTCACTGAACGTACTCGAGCCAAACTTTGGAAAATGATTCCGGGCACACCGGGCCTCGGAATCAGGTGCCGTCAAATACTACGCTCTTGTAAAATTCCAAAAAAAATTAAGAAAAAAATTTCCTTGAAATTTATGGGTCTTTACATTACTCCCACCTCAGGACTTTACGTCCCCGTAAAGATACATCATAAACTAGGGAAACAAATGTGGGTACTGAGCACGCATCTGAGCCTCCCGCTCCCAAGTGCTCTCCTGGAGGTTCCCGTGCTGCCATCTGATGCGCACAAGAGGGATCGATCGCCCACGTAGGACCCGCTCCGGTCGATCCTCTATCTCCACTGGGACCTCCGTAAAAGTCGCCACATCATCCACGTCTAGCTCCCCATAGTCAATGATGTGCGTCGGGTCGTGCACGTATCTCCTCAGCTGGGATACGTGGAAGACGTCGTGCACCCGGTGCAACTGAGGTGGCAGAGCCAGGCGATAAGCCACCTCGCCAATCCTGCTGAGGACCTGGAAAGGCCCGATGAAGCGTGTAGACAACTTGCCGCCTCGGCCAAATCTCTGCAAACCATGTCGAGGTGAGACACGCAAGAAGACGTGGTCGCCATCCTTGAACTCTAGTGGCCTCCGCCTCCTGTCAGCATATGACTTCTGCCGGCTCTGTGCTGTCCTCATCCGCTCCTGGATGACCTGGACCTTCTCTATCGTGGCCCGGACCATCTCTGGTCCCACATGTGCTGACTCTCCAGGGTCTTTCCAGCACAAAGGAGATCTGCAAGGCCTGCCGTACAACGCCTCGTAGGGGGCCATCCCAATAGTGGAGTGGTAACTGTTGTTGTACGCGAACTCCACCAAGGGTAGGTGGTCCTCCCAGCTACGACCAAAGTCGAGGACACATGCGCGGAGCATGTCCTTGAGAGTCTGAATGGTCCTCTCCGTCTGACCATCCGTCTGAGGGTGAAAGGTGGTGCTCAGACGTAGTCGCATCCCAAACGCCTCCTGCAACCCCTTCCAAAGCCGGGAAGTAAAACGAGTGTCCCGACCGGAGACGAATGTCAATGGCACACCGTGAAGTCGTACAATCTCCTGAACGTAGAGACGCCCCAAGCTCTCCACTGAGCCCTGCTCCCGGATGGGTAAGAAGTGTGCCGACTTGGTGAGTCGGTCAACAATCACCCAAATGGAATCATGACCTCTGGAAGTCTGTGGAAGTCCAGTCACGAAGTCCATAGATATCCCATCACACTTCCACTTCGGGACCTCCAAGGGCTGTACCAATCCTGCTGGTACCTGACGCTCTGCCTTCACCTGCTGGCAGGTGAGGCACCGTGAAACAAACTCTACCACAGCCTTCTTCATGCCCGGCCACCAGTGCTGTCGCCTGAGATCCTGGTACATCTTTTCCACTCCAGCATGTACCGCCAAAGGAGAAGTGTGAAACTCTCTCAGCACCTCCTCTCGTAAAGTGACTGGTACCAAGGTACAACCTCTGAAAAGGACATCATGCTCTGCTCCAAGGGATAAACCATCAGGTGCCTGTCCAGAAGATATCTGTGCACGCCGTGTCTCACAGTCAGTGTCCCCACGCTGTGCCTCTCTGACCCGCTGAAGAAGTGGAGGAGAGACTGTGAGAGACTGAAGGAAGTCTGCTCTGTCTCTATCCACGAAGGATATCTACAAAGCGGCTAGCTGCTCTATCGCCTCCTCAAGTAGCTGGATGCCCGTCCTCCTACTGAGGGCATCATCCACCACGTTCCCCTCCCCAGGAGTATAGACTATCTCAAAGTCATAGTCCTGGAGGAACTCGAGCCATCGCCGCTGTCTCAGGTTCAGGTCCTTCAGAGAGAAGATGTACCTAAGACTCTGGTGGTCAGAAAAGACTGTGAAACGCTCGCCCATCAGATAGTGTCGCCATGTCTTCATGGAAAAGACCACTGCTGCCAACTCCAAGTCATGGGTAGCGTAGTTCTGCTCATGCGGCCTCAACTGACGTGATCCGTAGGCAATCACGGCCCTCTCCTGCATCAGGACACACCCGAGTCCGGTCCCTTATGCGTCGCAGTAGACTACGTATCCAAATCCCTCCTCAGGAAACCTCAAGATAGGTGTGCTGGTCAACCACAGCCTCAGCACCTGGAAGCTCTGCTAACATTTGTCTAACCACACGAAGGGTTTCCCTTTATTCGTCAACGCTGAGAGTGGGGCCTCAACTCTGGAGAAGTCCGACACAAATCTTCGATAGTATCCGGCTAGGCCCAAGAAACTCCGCACCTCTGTCACGCTCTTGGGTGGCTCCCAAGCTAGCACTGCCTCGATCTTCGCGGGATCCACTGCAACTCCCACCTCAGAAATGGCGTGCCCCAAGAAGTGGACCTCACGTAACCATAACTGACACTTCGAGTGCTTTCCATAAAGCTGGTGCTCTCAGAGTGTGTCTAGCACAACACGCAGGTGGTAGGCGTGATCCTCCTCCTTCGTCGAGTACACCAAAATGTCGTCGATGAAGACTACGACAAATCGATCGAGGTATGGCTGGAAGATCCTGTTCATGAGGCTCATGAACACTGCTGGAGCGTTGGTCATGCCGAAAGGCATAAACAAGAACTCAAAGTGGCTATATCGACACCTGAAGGCCGTCTTCTGCACATCCTCATCTCGAACTCTGAGCTGATGATTGCCTGACCTGAGGTCTATCTTCAAGAACCACCGTGCTCCCTTGAGCTGGTCGAAGAGGTCATCAATCCTGGGTAGCGGATACTTGTTCCTCACTGTCACCTGGTTCAGGCGATGATAATCAACACACAGTCGCAAGCTCCCATCTGCCTTCTTGGCGAACAAAATCGACGAAGCCCAGGGCGAAACACTGGGTCGGATGAACCCCTTGCCCTGCAAGTCCTCCAACTGTACCCACAGCTCTCGAAGCTCAGCGGGGGCCATTCGATATGCTGGAGTGGATATCGGGGCTGTCCTGGGGTACAGGTCAATATAAAAGTCTACCTCTCTGCGAGGAGGTAGTCCTAGAACGTCGTCGGGAAAGACGTCCGTGTACTGATCCACCACTGCAGGAAAACTGGGACTCCGCACGTCAACTGCTCCCAGGATGAGGCTAGCCAACTGATGAGTGATGGGCTGACCTCTCCTCTGTGTGAGTCCATCCTGTGCTGCTAAGGCTCCCTTCTCACCGGTGAAGGTGAACCTGCTCCCGTCGGTGCGCACACATCGCACCTTGCGCCTAATGCAGTCAATCTGAGCATGGACCGTAGATAACCAATCCATGCCCAAGATGACGTCGTAAGGCCTCGACGCTGCTACAAGAAGATCCCAGCCGAAGCTCTCGCCTCCTAGAGTAAGCTCACACTGCCGGCACCAGTGCGTAATCATCGAGCCTGCTCCCGTAGGAGTCTCTAGCCGTAAGGATCGAGCCAACGGCTCCGTCGGAATCTACGAGCTCCGAACAAAGGAAGTGGCTATGAAAGAGTGACTCGCTCTTGTGGCTATCAGAACTGCAGCAAGGGTGGAATAGACACAGATCGTACCTCGAATCATCTCTGGCGCGCCGTGGTCGTAGGCCTCTGCTGCCTGGAGCTGAGCCTGTCTCTGCCCGCCAGCTCCCTGTGGTCGGGGCGGGCCTCCTGGTGGTGGTGGTGGCAGAGCCTCAAAGCGTCTCCCACCACCTGCTGCTCGGCCAGCTCCTCGGCCTCGTCCGCCTCCTCCCTGCGGACCGCCACGGTCGACCCTCTGCCTTTTCCTGGGTGGTCCCTCTACCGTCTGCTGCCCCTCGGTACGACGGGTCGGGCAGTCACGAGCCATGTGGCCCTACCCGCCGCACTCGTAGCATTGTCTGCCTCTCGGAAGGCTGGCTCCGCGCTGTGTGCCACGCACCGCTGAGCCAGTGTCCCGAGGTCGTCTGCCGGAAGGCCTGGTCTGCCTGGAACCCTGAGTCATCCGTCGGCTACCTGCTGCCGAAGACTCCGCTATCTGCCGCCCTGCAGTAGGTCTCGTTGTGGACTCAGCCAGGAAGCTCTCGATCAGGAGGGCTCGCTCCAGTACTCCTGTCTGGGTCGGGATGCTGAGGGAGATCAGCGATGCCCTGATCTCATGTCTCAATCCCTACTCGAAGGTCCGGGCCTGGAAGAAGGGGTCCCGTACCATGTCTGTCGAGTAGCAAGATAGGTCAGTGAACCTCGCCGCGTACTGAGCGACCGTCAAGCTGCCCTGCCGCAGCTGAAGAAGCTCCTGAATGCGCACCGCACGGAGGGTGGCCGGGACAAACTCTGAGCGGAAGAGGCTCTCGAAGTCCGTCCAGATGAGGGTGGCCTCATCGTGTACCTGGAGCATCAGGATCCACCATCGCCCTGCTGATGCGTGCAGTAGGCTCGCCACGAGGATCACCATGAGGTCTGCCGGTGTCCTCACTAGCCTGAAAACTCGGACGACCGCCTCCAGCCAGTCCTCGGCTGCCTGGGGGTCCGACTCCCCACGAAACTGGGGTGGTCGCTGGAGCTGGAACTCGTGCAGAGCTCCGAGGCGTCGTGTGTCGTTAGCTGCCAGTGCTGGAATCATCGGGGGCTCGGCGGGTAAAGGTACCGTCGGTGCCTCTGCTGTCAACGGGCCCTGTACCGAGGCCTCGTCGCTCGGCAGGCTGTCGTCACGCTCTACTCTAGGAACCCTAGATGGCTGCAATCGTCGTGCCATCCTGAAAAGGAAACAAGTATGCCACAGTCAGAACAGTATACCTGGTGAGCTGACACAAGTAATCACAGAGAAAACTTGAAACACACATGCAATCAATGTTTTCGTGCATTAAGTCGGAAATCAGAAGTCAGGGTCCTGGTGTATGGATACGTCGGCCGCCGCACCAACACTGGACTCCCTGGACTGATAACCACACTCAATACGCTAAACAATATTGCTTCACATAGAAGAAAGATCAGAGTCTGTGGTAGAACCGTCCACCTCTGATACAAATTTGTCACGACCCGTCCTCGGGGCCGTGTCGTGACTACCCCAAGCCCGCCTTCCATAGGCCAGGGGCTGGCGACAAGCACCAAGGCGTAAATCCCAACAAAAAGGGAAGGCATTGCCTTTGGAAATTAAACAAGCACCACAGAGTAAGCAAGCGGAAAAGTAAACAATAAGTAAAAACTGTACAAGCTGTGCTGAAATTAAAAGGGGTCGGAAATACAAGCCCAACTGTAAAGTACAACTGAAAGGAAAAACAACAACTAAAAAGGGAAAATTGCAGTGTCGAGCCGTCCTCTGGAAGTCCCACCTAAAGGGTGGGTACAGATAGCCTCCACTGCTCCTCGGGTCCACCTGACCGCTCCGAGTACGTCCCGCCCAGTGGTCCAGCTCCAGGTACTGTCCTACTCCGCACGCCTCCACCCCGGTCAGCGCTGTCCATCGTCTGCAACCAACACAATGTAGTGCGGGAAAAGCACGTGCAAGGGTGAGTATAAGCTACTCAGTAGAGACCCCGAGACCCCCGAAGGTCTCCCGAAATCCACAAAGGATAATCCACAAAGGAAAAGTACAATCACGAAGTTACATCAGACACGGCTTAGGTATATGCCCATACATATACCTAAGTCTGCAATTCCCCGTTCGGCTCCAATGTCCGAGCCCAAGCACAACCCCGTCCACACAAGAAAGCAAAATGTATACCCACACAGGATAGCAGAACACAGTCCACAAGGGAGAGTAAACAGTAAATCCACACAGGATAGCTCAACACAATCCACAAAGGAGAGTAACACAAGATTCAGCTCACACAGGTATACTTCTTCGGATGACGATAAAGATGATCACTGAATCATCTAAATCGTCGGACCCAAGAAGGATCGATAGGTAATAACCCCGCAGTGACCCATATAGGATCGGACCCACACAGGATCGGGCCCACACAGGACCGGGCCCACGCAGGACCTGTAGGAGCTGGCTCACACAGAAACGCTGAGCGCTGACCCACGCAGGATCGGACCCACACATGATCGGGCCCACACAGGACCGGTAGCACTGATCCACAGAGGATCGCTGAGTGCAGTAGTCGTCGCAGTCCACTGAGGATCTCTGCACAGTCGTCGCCGCAGTCCACGGAGGATCTTTGCACGGTCGTAATCGGAGTCCACGGAGGATCTCTGCACGGTCTTCGTCGGAGTCCATAGAGGATCTCTGCACAGTCGTCGCCGCAGTCCACTGAGGATCTCTACACGGTCGTCACTGTCGAAGTAGCAGTCGCAGCCAGCCTAGGGTTCCCGCACAAAGCAAGCTCGTTCGGAAGGGTCCGCTCCATGAACCGAGAGGCTGATACATCAACTGACACAAAGTCTGAAGTTGATGTATCCAAAAGTTATGTATCGTCAACAGGAACTCAACGTCGCAGGCGTCAATCGGACGCCCGGTCTGAGAGTTATTGGCATTTTCGTTCGAGGGGCCCGGTTGGTTTTTAAGGCAAAACCAACCCGACCGCACTCCACCTGCGTCCAAACCTCGGGCGGAGTTTGCCAAAAGATCTGTCTCACTTAGTGGAATTCAACAAAGCTGACGGCACGTCAATCGGACGTCCGTAGCTCAAGATATGAGCGTTTCCGCTCCGAGGGCCCGGTTGGTCTCGTGTACGAACCAACCCGGCCGAACTCAAAGTATTCCTAAACCTTGAGTGCGATATACCGAAACGACCGTATCGATGCAAGGATCACGTTGCCCCTGACAGCGAGTCGTTTGGAGGCCCGTAGCTCAAGATACGGCCATTTGAACAAAAACTTCCGAAGAAGGGGGGTACGGGCCCGGCCCGACCCCCCCGGGTCGGCCCGAACCAGGTTGCCCCGACCCAGGGCCGACCCGACCCGGTAGGCCCGGCCGGGCGGACCGGCCTGGCTCGGCCCGGCCGGGCGGCCGAGTGCCAGGCGCCGCGGGCGTTGACCCGCGGCATGAGGAAACCGCGGCCCGCGTGGGCCGCGCTGGTGAACCGCGGACGCGGCAGAGCCGCGTCCCGCACGGGCGAACCGGACCCGCGCGGCCGCCGGTCCGTTAACCGCCGCCGCCGCCGCTGAAGCCGCGGCGGGCTCGTCCGGCGGTGCGCCGGGGTGCCGCCGCCTCCGGCCGGCGGCGAGTTCCGCGGGCCACCGTGATCGCTCCGGTGGTCCGATTCTCTTCCCGTCTGCGCCATTGCTCCTCCCGGGATCCGTTCTTTACTACGGAATCGTCAAACATCCGATGCAGCATGTTCCGTCGTCGCCAGCCAAATCCTCACAAAACCAAGAATGGCGGAGGGTCGTCGGGCCATGTTCGTTTGGCCCGCACCCTCCGCGTTAGAGATAAACAACCGGGAGAATTTTATTCCACACAGGAAAATAACAATTTTAATAGGATTAAAATTGTTCACAATTCGGTTCTTTAATTTCTTTAAGAAACATTGATGGGAATAAATTAAAACGGGGTAATTCCCATAATAAATCCCTACCTCGTCGATCGTCGCACGCGGGCGTTCTTCGCGGAAAAGCTCGTCGTAGAAGAGAGGGATCGTCGCGTCGTCACGGGGAGGCATCACATCGTCGCGGAATCCGGCGTTGAGTCGGCGAGATCAACGAACCAAGAACAATAGATTTAAATTATTAATATTTAAATCTGTGTTTCGTTTAAAACCAAAAGAAAAGAACTTGAGAGGAAATCCAAAATCACTCACCTCAAACGGTCGGTGATTGGAGATCGGAGCGTGGAAGAACGTCACGGACGGAAGCGTCGTCGATTTCCAGGTTCGGCGTTCTTCGCGTTCTTCGCGTTCTTCGTGAGGGAGAAGAAGATACGAGGGTCCTCTCAAATCTTCTCAAAGCGCAAATAACCAGGGGTTGTTGCGTTGGCCTTATTTTATTATTACGCCAACGAATTTGAAAACTGGTTAAGAAACGGTCCATTAATTCGTTGAATTAATTCAACGATAGAAACAGCCCATTTAATTCACGAAATAAACCGCTCAATTAAATGGTCTGTTATGATTTTAAGAAACGCGTCAGTTGACTTTCATTAAGACGGGTTTTCGCGGGTGCGTTTCTTAGCGGAAAGAAACGGTGGAGCTCGTGCGGGCCCCACCTCACAAATATCCTACCAAGGGGGGTAGTATATTTCTGGATAGCATCCTATCCGCTTCAACTCAGTTCATGCCGCCTTTAAGTGGCTTCCAAGTGGCTTAAGTGAAATAAATTAAAGTTGTCGCTAAATTATTTTATTTCTTAACTTTAAGCCCGAAAATTAAAAACCACACCCGAGAAAACGCAACTCCGGAAGAGGCGTTTCTATGCGAATACCGGCGCTTCGATTTCATCGGTGCCCTCATAATTTGATTCCGGGCACCGGTTCAAAAGTTAGAAAAACCCGCTCGTCCGTTCACTGAACGTACCCGTGCCAAACTTCGGAAAATGATTCCGGGCACACCGGGCCTCGGAATCATGTGCTGTCAGAAACTACGCTCTGGTAAAATTCCAAAGCAAATTAAGAAAAAAATTTCCTTGAAATTTACGGGTCTTTATATATGACTTTATATTAGCCGTTCTTTTGTAAATTCATGTTAAAGTAGCGTTTTGGGTAAAATCGTCTCATTTGTCGTTCGTGTTTTTAACTTGTAATTATTAATATGATTACTTGGATCATGATTACTTATATCCAGAATGTAAAACATGATTTATATATAATATATATTCAGAATATATATATATATATAATATACCGATAAATGGAATGAAATACACCGTTCATGGAGACGGTAGTCCGTACGTACGCATGAACGCTGTTTTCGTTTCCTTATTGAAGTGAATGGAATTCAGTAGATAACATACATTTAAATTTACATAAATACAGTATCATTATTATGTCATATATTTCATTATTACTTATTATACATACATTATAATCATTCATGAATGGTTAATCATTGAGAATGAATCTCATCGCGTCGTGGAGACGGTAGTCCGTACGTACGCACGAGCGATGATATCATTCCCATGGTCGTGGAATTGTGTTAAAGTGTATGTAGACTATTTCAGTATCAATATCATTTTATAATAATCATACATAGTTACTCATTACACCATTATACCCATCCTATTAAGGTGGTGGTGGAAAATAGATTACACCACGGCGTGGAGACGGTATTCCGTACGTACGCACGCACGGTGATTTCATTTTTCCGTAGGATGGATAGAAGGTGAATTAGGTTTGTTTCATATTTATAATAACATATCAGTATGTAAGTAATACTTATGTTATTACTTTTTCATGAAACAACAAAATAATAAGAAATTTAAGAAGAAAGAAATTGAAAAGATCGGTAATGGGTATTACCTCTTCTTTGAAACGCCTCTTTGAATCCTCCACTTAGGGAACTGAGATTGGTCTTTGAAGAAGACCAGGACCTCTAGGATTATCACAGGGAAGTGGAGAAGGGATTTTGTCAGGGTTTGGTCGAGCTTGAGTGCTCAAATTGGTGTGAGGAGGAGGGGGAGGAGGTGTCCTTTTATAAGGGAGGAGAGGGGCACCATAGGAATATCTCAAAATATTATTTTATAATAAAGTCAAAATCGGTTTATAATGGTTCCAAAGGGTCTTATTTCGAAGCTAAAGTGGGGATGGTTCGAAATCCTATCAACCAATAGGATTTAGACAAGTTTATGTTTTTATTTTAACCTTATCAATAAGTTTTAACTCTAAGTTAAATAATTTAACTTTTACCGTGTCTTTTTGTTTTCTTACACTATATGGTTAATACACTTACTATAACATGCCAAACGAACCCAAAATTGTTTATTATTAATATATATATCCTTATATAAGTCATTTGGCCGAACCTTAGATTTTTAGGAATAAAATAACAATTAATAATATAATATTTTATTTAAAAACTATTTTGTGTCAATTTTGACACTATTTGATATATGATTTTTTTGAAAGTCATAACAGAATTATATGTTCGAAGAAAGTTGATTAAATCAATACTAATATATCATAGTATCCTAAAAAATTAGTTTAATTCATAAAAAGTTTAAATTACATTTAGTTTGGTGTTTATAACATCAATTATGTCAATATTTCATTAATAAGATAATTACAGTATCATCATTGTGTCATAACTAAATTAAATTATTTAATGTCTAAAAATTACAAATAAAATACCATTATATAGGAAATCTTTTTATCTTTCTAATGAATATTTATAGTCGAAATTATCTTATTTATAACCCCATATTAAAAATGATTTACTTATTAAACTTTGATTTTTACTATTTTAACTATTCATTAAATAAAATAATATTAAATGTCATAATCTAATTCAAGTGGACCTAAATGGTCATATTATATTCATAAGGTTGTTTTTGGTCGAATTAAACTTATCCAATAGAATTAGGACATGTGTTAGGGTAATAGTAAAATCATATTTACCCTTAGTTACCCTATTTACTATTAACCGTGGTAAAAAAAAGTAAAAAGTTACTATTCACCAAAAATTATTTTCATCTCATTGAACCACATTTTATTCCATGATATTAACTGTGTCTATAGGATTTTCGAAATTCCATTCACTGATGCGGTAAAATTATGTTTTATGCAAAATTCAGTTTTTAACCTACCACTTAGTGGTTTCACTATTCATCAAAAATTGAAAATTTTCAGAAAAATACCAAAATTTCACCTTAGGCTAATTTCGGTATTCCGAATCAAAAAATGAGGTCCATTTTGAAAGATAAAATTTCAAAAATTTCAAAAAGTGGTTATTACTATTCATAACGTCTAGTTTTAATAATATCTTAATAGCATATCGTTGAAACTCGTTATTGCGTACTACACACGCTATCGAGGAAGGTCGCGATTGCGTATAATGAAAGGCAAGTCAAGGATGCGTATTGAGCAAGCTCCTTTTGGTGTAGCGTACAACACAAGACATTAATGAAATTAAAAGTAATATTTTTCATAAAATATCGGGGTGTTACATTCTACCCCCATTAAAATGAATTTCGCCCTCGAAATTCGTCAGGGTTATAAATGGTTTACTATTCGAAAGTTTCTTTAATCGAAACCCACATCGTAAAAAGGAATACCAAAACCAATATTTAAAAACAAATGTATGAAACGTAACGGTTACCCAAATAAACTAATCACTGGGTTTCTACATAGATGAAAATATGGATATGGAAGAGAAATCTAAACATCATGTTCTGATGGACAGTGGTATGAACATGGCTATGGAAAAGCTAGCATACACAAAAACATAAATTTGTGACGATCTAAGGTACCATCTGATTCATCAGATATAAGACCACTAAGACAAAATTTTTGGTTTTCATGATCATTTCCCTAAAGTTGATGAAATTGGAATTAGAAGAAATACTTTTGTGATTTTGGTATAGTCTCACCGTTTGTCGTTCTTTGGAAAATTTCCACTTTATCTCTTAAATAAATGAAGTTGAATTTTTCATTGTTAGCAAGTCATGTGATAGAATTATGGGTCATTCCATCTCTTTCAAACAGAAGGTTAGCAAAAGTTATAAGTCCATCTTATGGTTAATCGTATATGGTTCCAAAAATGAACTTATACTTCGTATATCATACCTCTTAATAAAATAAAACTAGTTTCTACTAACCAGGGACTTCCTGTAGGCCAGTGGTAGGCGATAAAGGCCAGTCGCACTTCGGTTGTGGGTTCGATTCCCACAGCCTTGTCCGATGCGATGGGCTGTCGCCCGTCCTACAGGTTGTCCTTTTTCTAAAGCTATATTACTATAACATCCCATCAATAATATCAAAAAACGTTTTATCCTAACTTATGTCCAACATAATCCATTCTAATATTTAGGCTTATCTAAAATACTTCGGTCCAAGCTCATAGTATAAAGAAAATAATTACTTGAAATGTCACAGAATAATCACGTGAATGCCATCATTTATCCCCCATATATCATAAGATATATCTTGTTGGTCAAATTACAAACATTTGAATACCTTAATCATGTATTCTCTTGAAGAATGAATACCCATTGAACCTTAGTGAAAACATGAATGCAGTTAAAAGTTAACACTTTCCACATACCAAAATCCTCAAAATTCTATATACTCAAACCATGATATCACTTAATCCTTATATCAATCATGAGCTCGTGAATACAATCAAACATCTCATTATCTTCTTATCCCTTCATTATGCTCATATCATCTGTTTACCAAAAATGTCTCAATCACTTTTCATGGTTACCAGTACCATAAAATTATTGAAATCCAAAACATAAATATTCCAATATTCCACAATACTATATACAACATTATTTTGGAATCCCATTACATAAACACTTAATCATTCCACCACATCGTTGTCATATTCAACATCGCCAATAGTGATCGCATGTGACTTCCCTTTGTCCTTTGCCTTAAACGGTTTCTCATGTTGATCATCACTAACCCTTGGATTAGGGCATTTATTAGCATAATGCCCCATTTCCTTGCACTTGAGGCATTGAAGTGTTGGTGGTGCGTTCTCTATAGTGTTTTCTTTATTCACATCATTAGAAACCCTTTTTTCCATTACCTCGACACTCAGCTGCTCGATGACCTTCTTTTCCACACTTAAAACATTTTCTAGTTCCTTTAATACAATCTCCACCATGATTATTTCCACACTTTGAGCATAAGGAAACATTCATCTTCTTTTCACCATTATTCTGAGATTTCTCCTTGAACTCCATCTTTAGTTTCTTGTCAAAACCATGAGATGGATATGTAACACCAACTTCCATTAATACCTTGAGAGCACAACGCACAATTTCGGCATAGCTACTGAAGTCTCTTATAGCTAATGCCCTTTGAAGATTTGGTTTTAAGCCACTGAAGAATCGATCAACTTTACTTTCAGGTTGGATGATAATGCATGATGCATACGTTGCAAGTCTTGTAAAATTTGCTTCGTATATACCAACAGATTCATCATCCTTTTGGTTTAGTTCAAGAAACTCCTTCTCCATCTTTGTTCGAAGAATACGGGGGAAGTACTTACTGAAAAATAAGTTCTTGAACTTGTCCCGTTCCATGGAATCAATTTCATCCCTTTGCCTTGTATTCTGAATAAGATTCCACCATTGATCAGCATCACCTTCCAAACGATACACTGCTAAGATGACTTTATCATGATCAGAACATTGAAGAACTGAAAATATCTTTTCAGTGGTACTGATCCATTGTTTAGCAACAAGTGGATCAGAAGACCCACTGAAAGAAGGTGGACGTTGCCTCATGAAGGACTTAATAGAATATTGTTCCCTTATCTGCTCATTTGGAAGTCCAGAATGATTCATAGATTGTGTAAGTATAGAAATAAGATTTTGCACTCCATATCCCATAACATTTGTTTGTTCAGGAGGACAATCATTGCATTGTCCATTGCATTGATCAACACGGTTCCATCGGGTTCCATCCATCGTCTAAACCCAAAAAGAATAGTGTGAGAGTCCAAAATCATGCTAGGGAAAACAACATTATAAAAGGAGGAGTACCCTTAATATCTAACATCTTAGGGTAAATTATAAGATCATTAGCGCAATTATAGGACTATAACTTATACGTATACTTAACCTTAGAGACATCCCTAGACATACCATAGAAATATCTCTAGGAATCTCACTAAAGTTCTCGCATCCTAGTTTCCAAAGGTTGACTAAACCTTTCCTCTGATACCAACTGTAGAGACCTGAAGCCTGAAGTACATGGACATCACATTACATTTGCGGAATAAATAGTACATAACAAAAACACACACACAAGGATCGTAATAGTTTAGTGTCTTTAGAAACTTGGAGTATAATCTTCTAATCCTGGTGAAAGATCTTCAACATCTCCCATAAAGATCTTCCATTTTTTTACCTAAAACCTTTCTTTATATCCTGGGGAAAAGAAAACATTAAAGGGTGAGCTCAAACGCTTAGTAAGGGTAAAAAAAAGAAATATCAATCACATCATATTCATAAGAACATAATATTTTGTAAATCTTAACCTGCAAAACAGAGCATAATTTCATAACATGGGATAAATCATAGTAGTGAAATGAATATCCAATAATTATAACGTAAAACATGAAACTTTGTGGCATACACACATAATCATAGAGAATCATTTCTTGTTAGTCAAGACTCATTGCCAAGACTATCTTAGTGGACAAAGTCCCTTTCTGAACCGAGTCACCCTCGTTTCAGTCCTGTTTCACTGAACCGGTATAACCTACCATTCCAGCCATGTCTATCTCATGAGATATAAAATCTTTACCCAATGCATTGAAGGGAGATATAGGTCCCACCCATCTCATAATGATACCATTCTTATGTGTGCCACAAAATCATAAATCATATATCATTGCATAACCCATGTAATAAAAATGGGAATCTTAAAAATCATGACATCGTAAAACAATTCATATAAGATAAAGAAATTCATAAAAATAATTCCATCACAACATAATCAAATCAATGTAATAATAGGGATAAAAACAGAACCCTTTATTAAAATAATTTTTATAAAACACTTGAACTTCATTCTTGAGGAAAATATCCTTTCTACTTCAAAAACACTTTTCTTTTCTTGACATGTCATACAATTATAAACTAAAAGAAGTTGATTAAAAATAAACATGATAACATATAAAGGAAGATTTTTTAAAATAATGTTTTAAAAATCCATTCTTTCCATATAAGTTAAAAAAACATTCTTCGTACTTTTGTCGGAAAAGTCAAAAAGTACCTCGTACGAAAAACGACAAAAGATTCCTTTCATACATATTACTAAAAACTCACCGAAGGGTAAAATGGATTTAAAAAATTGTAGGTGGATGGAAATAATATTACATATTGATGAAACATGGATGTGGATGATAAAATACACCCCAGTAAATACTTACGAATAAACAATCTCAGATAAAAATGAGATTGTGATATTTCCCTTACCTTAAGTCCGATTTGCTTCGTAAGTGTCCGAACCTCCTGTATAATGATTTAAATCATGTTATTGACTTATTCCAGAATCATATTAATTGTTATTATATCATATATGTTCCACTTAAGACTTTATATTACCTTTTCTTTTGTAAATTCATGTTAAAGTAGCGTTTTGGGTAAAATCGTCTCATTTGTCGTTCGTGTTTTTAACTTGTAATTATTAATATGATTACTTGGATCATGATTACTTATATCCAGAATGTAAAACATGATTTATATATAATATATATTCAGAATATATATATATATATATAATATACCGATAAATGGAATGAAATACACCGTTCATGGAGACGATAGTCCGTACATACACATGAACGCTGTTTTCGTTTCCTTATTAAAGTGAATGGAATTAAGTAGATGACATACATATAAATTTACATAAATACAGTATCATTATTATGTCATATATTTCATTAGTACTTATTTTACATACTTTATAATCATTCATGAATGGTTAATCATTGAGAATGAATCTCATCGCGTCGTGGAGAGGGTAGTCCGTACGTACGCACGAGCGATGATATCGTTCCCATGGTCATGGAATTGTGTTGATGTGTATGTAGACTAATTCAGTATCAATATCACTTTATAATAATCATATATAGTTACTCATTAAACCATTATACCCATCCTATTAAGGTGGTGGTGGAAAATAGATTACACCACGGCGTGGAGACGGTATTCCGTACGTACGCACGCGCGGTGATTTCATTTTTCTGTAGGATGTATAGAAGGTGAATTATTTTTGTTTCATATTTATAATAACATATCAGTATGTAAGTAATACTTATGTTATTACTTTGTCATGAAACAACTAAATAAGAAGAATTTTAAGAAGAATGAAATTGAAAAGATCGGTAATGGGTATTACCTCTTCTTTGAAACGCCTCTTTGAATCCTCCACTTAGGGAACTAAGATTGGTCTTTTAAGAAGACCAGGACCTCTAGGATTATTATATGGAAGTGGAGAAGGGATTTTGGCAGGGGTTGGCCGAGCTTGAGTTCTCAAATTGGTGTGAGGAGGAGGGGGTGGAGGTGTCCTTTTATAAGGGAGGAGAGGGGCACCTTAGGAATATCTCAAAATATTATTTTATAATAAAGTCAAAATCGGTTTATAATTGTTCCAAAGGGTCTTATTTCGAAGCTAAAGTGGGGATGGGTCAAAATCCTATCAACCAATAGGATTTAGACAAGTTTAGTTTATTATTTTAACCTTATCAATTATATTTAACTCTAAGTTAAATAATTTAACTTTTACCGTGTCTTTTTGTTTTCTTACACTATATGGTTAATACATTTACTATAACATGCCAAACGAACCCTAAATTGTTTATTATTAATATATATATCCTTATCTAAGTAATTTGGCCGAACCTTAGATTTTTAGGAATAAAATAACAATTAATAATATATAATTTGATTTAAAAACTATTTTGTGTCAATTTTGACACTATTTGATATATGATTTTTGTGAAAGTTATAACAGAATTATATGTTAGAACCAAGTTGATTAAATCAACACTAATATATCATAGTAACCTAAAAAATTAGTTTAATTCATAAAAATTTTGAAATTACATTTATTTTGGTGTTTATAACATCAATTATGTCAATATTTCATTAATAAGATAATTACTGCATCATCATTGTGTCAAAAATAAATTAAATTATTTAATGTCTAAAAATTACAAATAAAATACCATTATATAGGAAATATTTTTATATTTCTAATGAATATTTATAGTCGTATTTATCTTATTTATAACCCCATATTAAAAATGATTTACTTATTAAACTTTGATTTTAACTATTTTAACTATTCAATAAATAAAATAATATTAGATTTGATAATCTAATCCAAGTGGACCTAAATGGTCATATTATATTCATAAGGTTGTTTTTGGTCGAATTACACTTATCCAATAGAATTAGGACATGTGTTAGGGTAATAGTAATATCATATTTACCCTTAGTTACCCTATTTACTATTAACCGTGGTAAAAAAAAGTAAAAAGTTACTATTCACCAAAAATTATTTTCATCTCATTGAACCACATTTTAGTCCTTGATATTAACCGTGTCTGTTGGATCTACGAAATTCCATTCACAGAAGCAGTAAAATTAAGTTTTATGCAAAATTTAGTTTTAAACCTGCCACTTAGTGGTTTCACTATTCATCAAAAATTGAAAGTTTTCAGAAAAATACCAAAATTTCACCCTAGGCTAATTTCGGTATTCCGAATCCAAAAATGAGGTCCATTTTGAATGATAAAATTTCAAAAATTTCAAAAAGTGGTTATTACTATTCATAACGGCTAGTTTTAATAATATCTTAATAGCATATCGTTGAAACTCGGTATTGCGTACTACACACGCTATCGAGGAAGGTCGCGATTGCGTATAATGAAAGGGAAGTCAAGGATGCGTGTTGAGCAAGCTCCTTTTGGTATAGCGTACAACACAAGACATTAATTAAATTTAAATGAATATTTTTCATAAAATCTCGAGGTGTTATAGTTTTGGTGTGTATGGTAAGAAGGGGGATTTTATTTTTAAAAAATAGATTACATTTTTATTGTTGGACAAAAATACTATATGATGTTTGCAATGGAACCTTAAAGTGGATGTCTCACGTAGTCATTCTTGTGATCCAGCAATTTCCATCCTAGTATTCGGATCCAATCAATATTTTATGGAAGTGTAATAGCCATGTTCTTCTTGGATCATTTATTATGCATGGGATTTTTTTTAAATACCATCAACAATTGTTTTTTGTTGATAAATGATCTCAGAAAACAATGATGTGGGTATCTATTATTAAAGGGATCTTTGAGTTGTTAGAAACTGTATAATCCATGGTGGTGGAGGGCTATACAAGGGGATATCCACGGGGGTGGTGGGGTGGTCAAGTGGGGTGGGCGGGGTTTTCCATAGTTGTGTGGGCTGTCCATAGGGTGGGGGGTCTACAGGGGTGGGGGCTATCCACGGGGTATGGGGTGTCGAGGGGGGGGGGGTCGGGATGTCCACATGGGTGGAAGGGTAGTATAGTGGGGGTAGGGGTGTACAGGGGGTGGGTGGGTGTCCAAGGGGGGTAAAGGTGTCTAGGGGTGGGCGGGCTGTCCACGGGGGTGGGGCTTTCCATGAGTGGAGGGGTGTCCAGGGGGTGGGTGGGCTTTCTCGGGTGTGGTGAGGCTGTCGAGGGTGGTCGAGGGTGTCCAGGGGTGGGGGACATTGTGGGGTACTCAGTGTTTAGTGTGGTGGGTGGGATGTCCACGAGGGTGGTCGGGCTCCCCATGGGGTATGGGGTGTACCAGGGGGTGGGCTGGATGTCCACAGTGGTGGGCGGGCTGTTCCTGAGGGTGGGTGGGATGTCTAGGGAGAAGGGGATGTCCAAAGGTGGGGGGGGGGGGGTTCCACGGTGGTGGCATGGCTCTCAAGGGGGTGTCTATGGGGTGGGCGGGACTGTCTAAGGAGGGGGGTGTCCAGTGGGGTATGGGCTGTCTAGGGTGTGGGTGGGGCTATCCAGAGGGTATGAGTGCGGTGGGTGGTGGGTGAGATTTCCATGGGGGTGGTGGGGCTGTCGAAGAGGGTAGGGGGTGTCCAGGGGGTGGGTGGGATATCCAAGGGGGTGGCGGGAGGTCCATGGGGGTTGGGGTTGGGTCTGTCTTTGGGGTACTGGGTGTACATGGGGTGGGTGGGCTGTCCATGAGATGGGTGGGGCTGTCCCAGATGGTACGAGGGGTCCAAGGGGATGGGCGGGCTCTCCATGGGGGTGTGGCAGTGTCTTGGGGGCACAATCTGTCTGGGGGGGGGGGTAGGCTGTCCAGGGGGGTGGGCGGGGCTGTACCGGGAGGCACAAGGTGCCGAGGGTGTGGTCATGGCTATCCTAGTGTGTACGTGATGTCCGAGGGGGTGGGTGGTCTCTCCAAAATGGGGGGGGGGGGCTCTCCACGGGGGTGGACTAGCTATCCACAGAGGTGTGTGTGGGTGGGGGGGGGGGGGCGATCCACAGGGGTGACAGAGCAGACGAGGTTGGTAGGGGATGTCCAGAAGGTGGGTGGGTTGTCCACGGGGGTGGTCGAGCTATCCACAGGGGTGGGTGGTGGGATTTCCATGGGTACAGTGTGTCTAGGGGGTTGGTGGGATTTCCACAAGGGTGGTAGGAATTTCTAGCGCTATAGGATGTCTAAGGGGGTGGGTGGGCTGTCCATAGGGGTGGGCAGGGTGTCCATAGGGGTAGGGTGGGGGGGGATGTCCAGGGGGCACAGCGAGTCCAGTTGGAGGTGGGTGGGGATGTCCAGGGGTGTACGAGATGTCCAAAGGGGGAGGGGCTGTCAAGGGGTGTGGGCGGGTTGTCCAGGGGGTGGGAATGGCTATCTAGAGGGTTGATGAGGTTGTCCAAAGAAGAATGAGGTGTATAAGTGGGCCATTGTTGCTGTCTAGGGGGCACACGGTGTCCAGGGGGTGGGTGGGTTGTCCACAGTGGTGGGGGCCATTCCACAGGGGTGGTTGGGCTGTCCAGGGAATAGGTGAATCCAGGGGGTGGGGGGGATGTCCAGGGGGGCATGTCCAAGGTGTTACTGGGTGTCCAGGTGGTGGGGATGTCCGGGGGGGGGGGGGGGGGTGTTGTGTCTGGGGGTGGCTGGGCTGTCCATGGGGTATGGGGATATCTAGGGTGTAAGGGGTGTCTAGGGAGTGGGTGGGCTGTCCATGGTGGTGGTGGGGCTATCTAGGAGGCATAGAGTGTCCAGGGTGGTGGTCGGGCTGTCCACGGTGGTGGCAGGGCTGTCCAGGGGGGAGGTTGTGTCCAGGGGGTGGGTGGGATGTCTACTGGGCGGGGTTCACCAATGGGGTTGGGGTTGTCTAGGGGGGTGGGGGATGTCCACGGTGGTTGGGGTGTGTCCACGGGTGTGGGGGTGTCTAGGGTTGGGGGATATCCTGGGGAATGAGGGCTGTCCAGTGGGTAGGGGTGTCCGAGGGTGTCTATGGGATGGGGGTGTCCAGGGGGTGGGCGGGATGTCTACGAGGTTGGGGGCTGTCAGGGGGGTACAGGTTTTCCACGGGGCTGGGGGGCTATCCATGGGGTGTGAAAGAGAGATATAAGATTTTATTAGGTTGTTATTCATGTTATAAAAAACAAATGATGGGTGTTTAGGATTAGAGTAGTATTTTCTAGTGAAAATCTAATTTGGTAGGATTGGTGACTTGATAAACTAATGGTATCACGATTTCAATTGGTAACATGTAGGGGCATTAGATTCTGGTGGAAGGAATATGGGTTAGTGAATATCAATAGGTAGTTATTAGGAATGATATGATGTATGGTAATGAATTTTTATGCATTTTCATAATCATGTAATGATGATAAAGGGTGTTTTCCTATTTGAAGTTGTGTGGATTCCTCGATATTTTGGGGTGGTAGCATCCAAAAAACCAAACAACCACATCTCGAAATGAAAAGATGTATTATTTTTAATATGGTTTCATCCGATTGTTTTTAAGGAGATAAGTCCATGAATAAGAAAGAAGTACAAAATCCGAATTATGTCAACCGTAGGGGGGGATATATTGTAGCATTGCACATGGAACAGTGTCTGAAAAATGTTTTTGACATGGTTGATTTAGTCATTCCATAACAACAGATTTTTACATTATATACTAGAAATTATATATCCATCTTAATCATCAAGAATTTTCATATATTCTCCATTACATACATGAAGAGGGTCCTTAGTTTTTGGAATTACATAGTGGAATTAAATGGGATTTATGAATGGGTTTTCCCAAAGATTATATATTTGGTGTTTCCATGATTATACAACAATGTAACCTTAAATATATGATGTTATAGAGTAGTAAATGAAATAATAAATATCATCAACTTGAAAAAAGAATCTACATTAGATTGGGTTGAGGTGATGAGACACTTTACACCATTTTCCCCTTCCTTTCCAAATAGTGGTTCCTTGGATTGTGGTTCCATGACATAGTTGCAGGTCATGCACCATTTTCCAATTCCTCCAACACTACCCTACTACAGAATTTTTATCCTATATTGTGGTGTTTATTTCCATGAAAACCACCATGCCAAAGATACATAACTTTTTCATAGAGACCACTAAATTTCCATATTCTCTATTATCTCCCAATATTTGAAGAACCACATTCCCCATCATTTTTTATGAAAGACCTTTTTTATTTTAAGTTTTATACCTTGGATTGGATTCCCCCTTAACTTAATATTGATCAAAAGATATTTTATATTCGACTAGTTCAAAGATATCAACATGGGAGAATAATTTCAGGCTCGTGTGATAATGTTGTTCAGTTACGGGAACCCTTAATGAACCATGAAATTAATTTCAAAGTTTTTTGGTATGCTGTTCATTACATATTGTGATATCATTTACAAATGTTTTCATTATATGATTTACATGTTATATATGTTCATATTATTCTTGATTATGATCACATATCGATGTGTGTTTATTCCATGATACCTATTATTATTTTTTATTTTTTAAATAATACAAGTTTAGATATTTTCCATGTTGGTTTGGATCAAATAATGTTATTTGAGATACTATATATTGATGATAACATGTTTTAATTACTAGTATGTTTCACCCAATATGTATTTTAGCATTAATTGGAGCTTGTTAGTGGTTTCAGATAGGTGAAACACTATTACATGTTTATACATTAGAGGGGCAGTTTTCTTGATTTATGTCAATGGTGATGAGGGACCAAAGAACTATGCCGAGTTACAAGTTAGATATTGTTCTGTATTGTGGATACACTCACAGTAGATTTTTTTTCTTGTTCACCCCACCCCCACCTCACCCCCAAACATAATCCCACCTGCCCATCCCACACCCCCAACCTATACAATCCCCTCCCCCCACCCACTTATACACCCCCACCTACACCCCCACCTACACAACCCCACTCCCCCACCCCCACCTACACAGCCCACCCCCACCCCCACATGTACACCCCACCTCCTGCCTAACACACTCCCTCCACTACACACCCCACCTGCACATCCCCCTTCACCCTCTGCACATCCCCCACCCGAACAACCCCACCTGTACACCCCATACCCACCCATTGCAACCCCCACCTCCTATACCCCCCCACCTGCACCCCCCAACATAAAATAAAGTTGATTCACACAATCATGACAGTTGAAATGTAGAAAAAAATTAGAAAACAAACCAAATTGAAATTGTTGGGTATAATATACTGCACAGAACATTGTTTTAGCCCAAATCAAAACAGGAAACAAAAAAATTGAAAAAAATAAAACCTATGGTACGACATATAGATTTGAGGTGTAAAACAACACAATATTCTGATTAATGAATGATATTGTGATATTAGTTTCTGATCCAGAGATCTACTAGGTGTCAGAATTAGTCCTGAAATTGCACAGATGCAAGATTAGGTCAGCTGGAAATTTAGGATAAATCATTCACAAATTTTTTTTAAAACTGCTGGAAAAGGTAAGATTTACCAATAGTTTCAAAAAAACATTGGGAAAGACATCCTAAAACTAACATATCACAATTGTTTTTTATCAAAATGTGGTGTAAAAGTCATCTAAAACATATATATCCAAACATTTTGATAAAACCGTTGGGTAAAAGTGATATATAAATTTCTATTCCAACGGTTTAGTGAAACCGTTGGGTAAGGACCACTTTTCCAATGGTTTAGAAAAAACATTGGAAAAATTCCCTAGGTATATCCTCCATTTAAAGTTGTGAGTTTCTTTAAGTTGTTTTGGGATTTATTTAATGTTGATACTTGATAGGTAGTTACCTTACTTCTATATTTATTGAATTATAAATTCAGTTAGATGTTTTTTGGAAGGGTTTTAATAATAAATATTTAATGATTGGATTAATTTTAACTGTCACACTTCTTTGAATATTAATGTTCCATAATGTGTTTATTTTAGTGCTTTACGTATAAATAAAATACATTATGTACATTTCATTCATAATGTATAAAATTATGTGTAAATTGATCCAATCACAACCAAGGAAGTTATTGTTCCTATAAAATGAGATTGAAATCAAGTATTTTCATTTTATGATGTTCTCTATCTAGATAGTAATAGAATACCACATTTTTTAAAAATCAATTTCAAAATAAAAAATTTAAATATTTAATTCACGATGAATCAATGACCTTTTAATCCATCACAGAATTAAGGATTTTTTGTAATTAAAATTTATCACTACCATGATCTCAATCACTCTATATTATTCATTGGGCTTTTTGTTTCTCATTCATACCAATATTTTCACTTCTTACTAAAGCTCTCCAATTTGGGATCAATTTTAAGGGTTATTCTAGATAATCATCATATTTCTCATTCCCTCATTCTAATAAGACATTTTATTAACCCCATTAATGATGAGGCTTTTCTAGAAATGCATTTTCCAATACTGAACCCCTAATTTTAAACATCAATTTATAACAAGGAGGATGTAAATTATTATGTGGGTAGGGTGGATGTAACACCCTGATATTTTATAATATATTCCTTTTTAAATAAATTTTATTTCATTGATCACATGTGTAACACGTATAATAATGTTTTAATGAACTATGATATACTAAAAAAATATTATTATTTAGACAACCAATTTAAAACTTAGATTTTAAATTTTGATACATGGATATTAATAAAAAAAATTGTGAAATATATAGGGAATTTTTTTATTCGTTATTAGGAAATAATTAAAAAAATTTGATTAATGACTTTTTATGTTTTAAGAAATACATTCTCTACAAATATAATTTTTTTCAATTTATGTGTTGAACTTACAGATTTTTTCTTAAAATTTGATAATTTTAATTTAACAAAAGGTAATCAATATTGATATAATATTTTAAATACTAACCAATTGTGATGTTTTTTTATTTTTCTAAAGGTACATACTTTTTTTGAATAGAGAAAAATTAATTTATATAATGGTTTTATTTAATTTTATTATATATTGTAATTTAATGTCAAATAATATTTTATATTTGGTATTAAATTTTAAAATGATATATTTTTTTAAAATAATCTGGCCAATTTCTTTTTAATCATACATTTTCATGATTTTGGTCCAAATATATTATTTTTCATAAAATAAGTATTTTCTAAAAAATGTTTTGTAGGTATAATGTTTTTACATTATAGATAATTATAAAAATAATTTATGATAAACTATTTACATAAAATATTTATATTATTTATTTATTTATTTATTATCATATAATTAATATTAATATTCATATAATTTATGTAAAATCATATATTCATTGAAAAATTATTTTTTATGGAAACCTATATTTCATCACGCTTTCTGTGATACTTGTAAAATGAATTTAAACCATTTGTAGATAATTACTTTGTTAAAATGTATTCCATGTCTGAAAATATCATAGTTATTACTATATAATAATTCCAACATTATTTTTGGAAATAATTAATAGTAAAATAGAAAAAAATCATCTCCACGATATAATGATAAATTATTTTCTCATTGGATAAAACTATTTTATAAAGATATAATTTATTATATTAAATATTATTTTCTGAATATATTTCAATCATTATCACCTTAGACTACATTTTTTTTATATGGGACATGTTTCTAAGAATGTGACTTATATAATATTTGAAATCTAAAAATTGAATAAATATCACTCTCTTAATTTTTAATATCTCTTTTGTGTTCTCATAGGGATAGAAGAGAACCATCATTGAATATTAAAATTTATTTTGAGAAGAGTAAAATTATATTCTAGATTTTTATTTTTTAATAATTTTTTTGTAAATATATAATTAGGATAAATTATTACATAACACTGAAATAAATTTTTTAATTAATAAAGTATTAGAATAAAAAATATTAAAAATACTTAATGTAAAATGATATGAGTCGTTTATGGGATTAAAAACCTTTATAGATACAAGTAAATATTAGGGTGTTCTGAAAAGAATATATTTTAATTTTTTATTTCTAATGGGTTCATTAATGTCATACTATATTAATATACTAAAAAATGTCAATATTAGTATTTTATGAAAATAATATATTACTAAATTATATAAAAATAATAAAATGATGATATAAAACACACTTATTAATATATGATCTTAAATTGCATCCCTTTTCTATTTATGATCTGATTTTCTTGATTTAGTTTAAATTTTATCCAATTACGAGTGAAATACGTGTTAAAACGATTCTTAGTAAAAAATATATATATAATGAGTAATCCTGAATGAAATGGTTTAAAACACAACATAAAACCATACAAATAGTATTTTATGATATTATCTCAAAACAATATAACCATAGTTTTTAATTTCATGAAATTTTGAATCATTTTGATTGCTAATTCTAATTTTATAATTAAATATTTTAGGAAATTTTAAAACATCCCTCCCCTCACTTATAAAAGGAACGTCCTATTGTATTTTATGCACTCAATAAAATCGTTTTGGATCAGTAAATACCTACAAAAAAACCTGTATTTACCTTTATTTATCTTTCCTATAGTCCTAGTTTTGATTATAAAAACCACATCGTGAGTCGTTTAGTGAAAACCTAAAGAGAATGTCAAAAGTAGAGTTATTTTTCCAAACTAAGTGTATTTGTATAATTTTTATCTTTTATTTTGGTCCAAAATTCCTAAACCATGTTGAAATAATACCACAAAAATATTCCATATCTTTATATATTATTAATTAAATTCAATAAATTATATCCATCTCATCTTACATCAATATGAAAATGAAACTATCGATCATGGGCATGGAGAACAACGACCACAGGAACTGATATAGATCATTTTTCATTACCTCCACTCATAGTGGTATATAATTATGGATTTAATATATATATATATATATATAACAATGAAGACCTAATTATACTTATTTAATTATAATATCACATCTACATTCTTTCCTTCCTATCCATTTGAAAATGGTATATTCCCTCATGCGAACGTTTGGACTACACATCAATGATGATATGTGATTACATTTTCATTTCTTATTTGCATGGATGGTGATAGGGATTTATGTGATCAGTATTAATGATTTTTGGTATATAATAAATATTATATAAAGGATTTTTATTATTTAAATATCATTCTTTTCATCCTTAAATATTTTAAAATAGTGTTCATGCGTACATATGACCAACCATCTCTGAGAATAGATTAATTTATTTTTGTATATGAACCCATAATGAATGAAAATATATATATTTATAATGAATATATATGATATTTAAAACATTAATAATATTATGTTTATAATGGAATCATGATCAATGTAAATAGACAAATACTTATGTGAAAAAGGAAGCTCTTATCAACATTAATTGTTATATTAAAAAATAACTTTTAATAATGAAGTTATAAATGGTTCTAATTAAGTCATATTTCGTATAATATATATAAATATTGGTAATTAATTTATTTGTAATAAATATATATTTATCATTCCTGAGATTCTACCATGTGTGATGAATGTTGATAATTGAGGTAAGAGATTTCTTCCTAATTTCATTTCACAGAGTTATATTTTTATGTAATGTAACAACATTATTTTATGTGTTTTAGATTATTCCATTTAACATGATATATAAATATTCATTCATCATTTATGTTATATTATTTTTCAATTAATATTATAACATTGAAGTGATCTATGTTGAATTTTAACTATGGGGAATGAAAATTTTTTTATATCTTACTTTCGTAAGATACATTCCAAGATAACCGGTTACTTTTTTATATGGTGTATAAAATTCACATAAATTTATTTTATGATTATCGCCAAAAAATATGGGGACAAACATATACATAAAATATATTTTCTTTCTACTATAATTTAATTTTTATTTTACTAATGTGGAATGTGATTTTTGTCGCAATCTCATTGTTTATTGTGATTATTATTTATTATTCTTATGGTGATGAAATTTAGTTATCTATATCTCAAGAGTCATACAAATATTCTTATATAGTGGTAATTTTTTTTGATAATAAAAACATTCCTACAAATTTAATCCATTTAAGGACTAATGATCCAAAATAATATCTTTAATAAAAAACAATTTTATTTCTCTATTCAGTCAATAATCATTTTCCCTTCTTGTCCATGTTTTCATTAAAATGTTTTCAAGAATGTTTTATTATTATTATTATATAAATGTTTTAATTAATATATAACCATGTATTATTTTATGGAAAATTATTTATAAATAATATTATGTTAATATTTATAGTGAGTTGCTTTTGTGTTTTAATAGAAAATGTGAAAGGGATTGTTATTCTAATATATTTGGAATTAACCATATTTTATACCATTATAACAACTCAATGATTTGAAAAATCCTTTAAATATTTCTAGTGTTATTTTATATAATTTTTTATAATTTTCTAGAACTTTATCTATTTTAAAAGGTGGATTCGTTATTAATATGGTATTTTCCTCATGAAATGTTACATGTGATGTTTTAAAATAATTTTCCATGTAAGGTGTATAATTTTAATATTTTGAATTTTATAGGGGTTATGGTAAAATAATACCATTACAATTCATTTATAATATAATTTATTATTATGATTATGATATTCCCATGAATCCTATTTATTTTCCATGTATTATTTTACTATGGATTGATGAGTTTTTTTTGAAACCGATTTTCATTTAACGTTGTGTGATATGATGCTATGTTGATTTTTTATGATAACATGGAGCACATATATATAATGAGAGAATATATTTGTAGTAATATTAATTACAAAATATTTTATATGAATATTGTAATTATAAAATCCCCAAAAAATTTCAATCCAAGAGTATATGAGAAATTTGGAACATACCTTAAATACATGAAAAATATATACAATAAAATTATTGAAACCATAATTAACATGCTCTTAAAATTCCACCATTCTTCTTAAATTGAATTTTATATCCTAGGTATGTACATATAATAGTGTTGATATAAAAATACCAATAATGTAATAATCAGATCATATCATTAGGTAAAGTAGTACATGTGATCCTAGAGGCATATCAAGGTAACATAAGATGGATGAGAATCATAATATTTAACTATAATGCTTGATATATCCTGATTGCATAAATGAAACATATGAATGTGGGGATAATATAAAACATGACATATAAAACATCATAAAAGCATAAACACAAAGTCACAATATCATATTCATCTTAGAATAACCTCACACACACCATACATGGATCATCATAACGTAAATAATTACACAATTTCATTGAAGTGATATATAATTCCAAACCAACCCATGACATTCATATCAGGTAAAAGAATAAGTGTTTTTAATATATCATACAACATAAATATTTGTTTAAACCAATTTAAACCCAAATAATAAGGATTAATAGTTATAAAAATTTCAATATTAAATAATATATTAATTTGTAAAACTAGGTAAATATTCTAGAGTAGAAATAAAGATGGGTATACACTACACAAATGTTTAGCCTGGAAAATCACTTGATACATTCATCATCATAACAGGTTTACATAAATGATTATATAAGGGTGAATATGAGACAATGTGGTATATAATTAAATTTTAATCATATATATAGTATGAGGTATGTATATAAACCTACCTCAACATGAACAATTAGAAAATGAAAATGTATGACATAAAAAAGGTGGTTGAATAAAGAGAAGAATGGTGGGATCCCTTACAAATAGTGAGTGATTATAAAATCATAGGATGCGCATATTAATATACAAGGGGTAACATTGGACGTCTCTAGAGAGGATTGGGAAGAGTAAAATCATGATAGAAGTGTTTTGAGTGAAGATGATATAAGGTTGGGTGGGATTTTATATAAAAAGAATGGTAAATTATTTATTAATTTCTAAACATAGGTTTTAGAAACTATGTGATAAAGAAATAAAACCCACATTCCTTCATATTTTTTCTATAATATAATATATTACTTCATTATTTATATGTTTAATATCTAAATTCATTAAATATGATTCTCTAGTGATGTTGAAGTGATTCATGTTTAGGAAGAATTTATTTTAAAACCATAATATATAACATAGGTTTTGGATGATTTATTAAGGGTTATAAATAAATAAAACAACTTTTAAAAAGGAATTAATTTATTAGAGAATAATAATTTTTCAAAAAATACTTTTTATTATATATGTTACCTTACTTTTGGTCTTATTGTGTAATAATGTATACCGTATAATCATACCATATTTAATTTTTTTCAATAAATATTTGTTGCACAGAAAATTATGTCAAAGTCACTACTAGTTAATATCGAGATGATGATTTTAAAAATAAAATTTTTATTCTATAAATAAATCTCTAAATATGATAATATAATTTTTTAAAAAAATAATCCTGATTTATAGAAATATACATTCTTTCTACAATAACATATATTTATTTCTTAAAAAATATGCATGACTTCATAAAATTTTATTATATTTTATATTTAATAAGGTTTATTAGATATCAATATTTTATAAAAATATAATTTCAATAAAAATTTATTTAATTCATAATAATATTAGTCATAGTGAAACCCTAAATATCCATAAATATAAAAAAAATTCATCATCGTATGAAATTTAAAGATGTATGTAGGACTGAAATTTCCCTTCTTCTGAAACACCATGTGTTTCTTCGATGATGATATATAATAGATTACTTTATCTACAACATAAAATATCCAGGAATTATAAAAAAAATTCCTACATATAATTTCTATCAACTTGGTGTCTATTTCATGTGATGTTGAAAGGATTTAACCTTCTCCTCAACCTCATGGATAAGATCATGCCCCATTAGCTTCATCTCTCCAACAACATATTATCATGTCAGAGTTCAAAATCGATTCCCATTAAGTTTCTTATAAGGTGCCATTTGGATACTAGAATGAATATTGTTTTTACCTAAGAAACCAACTATAGTAATTATTTAATACCAAAATCCGTGGAATTCCATTTTTCATGATCTCATAATATCCTCTATATATTGAAATATGTTTTTAGACATCCCATCTATCCGAAGATCATAATTTGTGTTGACGCTCAGTTCTTGTATCCAACCATGATTGAGGATTATACAAATTCATGAAGTAAAAATAATATATGGAAAAGTTAAACTAGATAGCAGAGCTCCATTAATTCTTACCATATCTCTTATATAAACCATGTTGAATTTGTTGAGAGAGAAACTTTCAATTATATAAAAGAAATGTGTTAACTTTATAAGTAGATTAACTACCACTCTGATTGTTCTTTTTCCCATTATGATTCCTATCAAGTCCTATGATGAAATAAATAGTTATGATTTTCCTTTTTAATAATGGTAGTGTTAATGGTTTAATCATACCTTTATAATTCTATTAATTATCCATTAAATTTTGACATACCAAGAATCATGATACAAACTCCACAATCTCTTTATTCATGTTGTTATACTATATTCTTTTCTTAAAATAATTACAAGTCTTATTTATTATTGGATGAATAATTATGGATACTTTATGCTAATAATATCTAATTACACCTTAAATTCTATTATTAATGGGACACATATTCCTATTTTAAACCTTAGAGCATCTTCTTAATCAATGTTCGACTCCAAAAATATCAACTACCTTATTTTGTAACAAATCATCATATCTGTAGGCCTCCTTGGTACATTCAAGAATATATATAAAATAAGTTATTTTATAAAGGTAGGATGAAGATCCGTTTATTATTCCAATATAAATATGTTGGATATACAATATGATTGGAATCATTATAATCCTCACCATGGATACCTATACAGGTTCCACTCTACTCAGTGCATCCGCAAAATTGTTTTCCAACAAATGATGGTAATGGATTGAACAATCACTATTTATGATAATTTATAACCACATTTTCTTATTCATATTGAGATTAATGTTTGTGCAATATATACAATAGAATTTTATTATTATTATATATTTCACAATTCAACCATTAAAGATAATGTCTATAAATATTCAATGTAATGATCATGACTACCAATTCATGATAATGTGTTCAGTATTTTTTTCACATGGGTCATTAATTATTTAGAGTAATTGATATATCATTTTCATATTTTAGGAGTACATAACACAACAGAATCAAATATAATATTAATCAATGTAAAAAACAATCCTTCCCCACTAGTGGGTAATATGAGCACGGGGGTAGTTATTGATCTTTTAGTTAGCTTTTTGTATCATTAATAGCATTAATCTTACTATAAAAACATGATTCATTTTTGAGAAATATTGCATAGTGGGATTGAATATCATGAGACATTTCTATCAAATTGATGACTTTATGCAACTAACACATGAAGAAAAAAAAATTTATAAGTAATGTATGTTTCTGCCCTCCTACAATTGCCCTTTATTTTGAAGGATCCAAAGATAATCATTTTTTTTGTGATAACATTGTCCAAGAATGTTACATAGTCAAATAAACTCACATTTTCATAAACTTTTGTATAAATTTTCCTTCTATAGTGTATTCAATAATGTTCCTAAATTCTCTTCATGTTTATCCTATATTTTGGAATAAATTATAATATCATCTATAAATAGTAACACAAATTTATTGTCTTAATCCATTATTCTCCAATTAATTTTGTCCATGAATATTTATATAGAATTAATGATTCCATATACAATAACTATAAAATTATAGTGTCTGTGAATTATACTAAAATTAGTCGTAGGTATATCTTTATTCCTCCTGATAACATGATAACATCTCAAATATAGATCCACCATAGAGATTTATTATGCTCCACATAGCTGATAAAACGAGTAAAAATTAATAAAGACGACACATTTTATTTATTGTTATCTTTTTGAGCTCATGGTAATCAAAATAAAGGTGATTTTAATAATATTTATTTCTAGAGAATTGAACTAGTGAACCATGTTTTGAAACACAATGGCATGAAAACCCATTATCAAGATTCTCTTATAATTGTTTCTTTAGTGACTTTTGTTGGACAATATCCATTGTATATGGAGTCATAGATATTGGAAATACTCTATTAATGATATTTAATTTGAAATAAACCACATGACTATAGTTAAGGCAAAGAAAATTTTTCTAAAAAGGGATTATTGAATTCCCTCACAGTGTGAATGTCATCAAGGATGATCATTTCATTAGTCTCAATAATTTGGCCTAGTTACTCTTTCTCAGAAGGAAATAATATAAATTATTGATATATTGGTGTCAAATGAGACATATAAACATGATTACAGTTGAATATAATTTTATGGAGATTTCTGATACAGATGGTGATATCAATTTCTCTCCATTTATGTTGGTTCTATATATAGAAGATATATCTATGACAAGAATATGATAAAATTACACAATGTGGGTTATATCATTGATTACTTGGAACTCATGCATAAAAACGTGGATATGGGATGAATTTTATTTTTTTTGATTTTATAATAGACCCATTCTCGAGTATCACTAGAAACTCATCTTCCATGTTTTGATGTTGTGCTTGAATAATTCTAATAAACATGAATCATATTTCATAATGTGTAGAACCAAAATAAAAAATTATAATATCAATTAATGAATGATTAACCTGATTAGAATTCACCACAATGTTTTTAGGATCCACCTTAGTAGTTGTGATGGCATAAACACACCCTTTATCTAAAGGTATTATAGGTTGTTGTCATCAGCCTTCATCTATTTTAGATTTTATTAGGGAACAGTTCACATAGTATATGTATCTCGTATAGTTTGAATATTAAACAATATACTAAGGGATTACCAAATAATTTTAATCTTCCATCAATTTTTTTGTATATTTCAATTGATAGTATCATGTTAGGTACTCATTCCTCCCACAACAAAATCATTTATTTATCTTCTATTGAAAATTCACAGGATGTTTCTTCCCACACTTTTGAAAATTGGGATGTTGGAATTTCATGCCACAGTTTAATTTAACCATCATACCTCAATAATTAATCTCTTTTTTCTCCTACTTATCGTTTTTTTAGAATTATTGGTTTATAATCTCCATTTCAACATTGAGAAAACATCACTCAATTTAGTCATAGAAATCAATATCTTGAATGGATAATGTTTTTTGTTGAATAAGATTTTTCCCAACAATGAACTAAAAATCTATACTTTTCGAATTAATGAAAAATCAAGAGTCATATCATATAATTATTTTGATGTTCTACTCCTATATTTTGTTGGATTCATCATCCTTTTTCCTAAAGATAATGAAATTCTAATACATGTTATGTTTGATAGTGGGTGTAATTTTTTAATAAATTTTCTCCCAAAATTCCATCAACTCCATCAAATTAATTTCCTCATCAGGCTTCGATCTTTTGACCATCCTAAAACATTGATCATATTCTCCAATCACATGAAAAAAAACATCCCATTATTCTCATAAAAATTGAATTTAAGGATAGATAAGGACATTTTAGTGGATTTGATTCATTTATCTATGATAAATGGATTACAATATTCACTGAATGTTGTAGTTCTATGTCATATAAAGGTATCAATTGGAAATTTAACATTCTGAGCGGGATTTTAGTATTTATCTTAATTCGTGTTTATTTTACAAAATTATGTTACCAGTGAATGTGTTACCTCGATGTTCACGATTCCTGTTCTCATTATTTCGGGAATCTCTTTTGGGAAGTCATCACATTGACCATCACATTGATAGTTAGATTTATTTTTCCTATTTAAATCCATTGAATAAAAATAATGGGAATATTAGGGATGGTGATTTTAAAAGTACCAAAAATGTAAATGGAAACCCTGAACGTTATATGGATAACTCATCAATGATATATATTCCATGACCTATGAATTTTTTGTTTTCAATCTATGTTATTCATGATATATTTCCATGTATAAAATATTATGGGAATAATTTTCACTTGATAAGGGATCTTAAGGATCATTTCAGTTTATAAAATAATACTTCTCTAGAGCATAAAACTATGTGTGAAACAAGGCCCATTTTCATTCACCAAGTGATGATAAAGTTCACATATAAGATTAATTTATGGGTTAATTACCGCTAGTTACATATATTTCAATGTCACATCCACTTGTAGAATCTATATAGGGATATATTTTCTTACTAAAAAATAATCTATAATTTTCAAAAACATATGGATGATTTCATATTTTTATTATTATCAATAATTATTTCATTATACTTTTCGAATCCTAATAATAAAAATAAAAAGACATTTCTTTGATAAAAACTATGACAATGCATATTTTTAATGTACATTATTTCTTGAATTTATATAGAATGTAAAAATAATAAAATCCTAGAAATCTGTAAATCCTAGTGTATTTGAGAAATTAGGTACATATGAAAACAAATTTAAATATAAATACAACGAAATTATTGAAAACATCCTTGACATGATCATAAAATTCCTTTATTATTCGAAAACATTGTGGGATAAACTTGTGACATACATAAGAAAGGGGTTTTTTAAAAGGCTCAGTAAGGGAATAAAAATAGATTAGAATGTTGTAATGATGTAAATGTGATCTCAGAGGCCTATTCATGTAATATAAGAGGGATGAGAATCAACAAATTTAACATTGATGAATTATATAACATTATATTACATGATAACATTAAACAATTGATGAATGAGGAAACAAAATCCCATATGGTATCCTTAACATGATTTAATGATAAAAATAGTGGACAGAGATCATTGTGTTATGAGTAAAACATCCCAGATAGCATTTCATGAGATAAAAAATAGTACCCAATGGATTATAGGGCTATAAAAATCTTGTAATACCTATAACATCATATCATGTTTATGAACAAGTTTTCTATATATATAATGAAAAATAAGTATTAAATTCATTGATATTTATAAAAAAATAAAAGATCTGGGGTTACATACATGTAATTCCCAAATAAATGAATCTTATTGACAACTGGATGAATATCATTGAGTGGAAATGGCGATTGGTATTCACAATGGAAAATCAGAGGATAAATTAGGTCTCATGATTAGTGTACATAAACGTTTATGAAAGGATAGAATGGAAGATAATGGTGTATATCATTACTTGGTTATTATAATGATAATATTAATAATGTATAAAAATATATCCCATTTAAAAATGTAGAAAATAAAAATGCTTGAATTAAACAAGGTGATTAAATAACATTTAAAACAAGAGGATCCCCTACCCTGAGATAATAAATCAAAAATATTGTGAGGAACTTATTATGAGATTTTGGAAACCTTGGGATGGATATAGAGAAGGAAAGGTATTGTGAATTTTTACTCCATGAGTTTTGGGGGAAAAGGAATGGGTGGATTGGTGGGTTAATATTGAAAAAAAGATGTTAATTTATTTATTAAATTTCATACATAGGTTTCAGACTATATATAATAATATAATGAAGACAAAATTTTTCCCATGGAATATTCCCAATATTTTTTCTATCTAAGAATTTTTATAATTTTTTTATATGTATAAGAATATAAACCATCCAATTAATTCCCATAACGAGGTTGAGGCGAGTCATGCTTGTAATGAATTTATTTTCAAACCATAAAATATAATATATGTTTTGGAGGATTCATTAAGGGTTTATAAAATAAATAAAATAACACAATAAAATTATTTAAAATTTAAAATAAAATTTTAATATTTTATTCTCATTTTATTATTTATTACATAAATTTGGTCTTTTGTGTGACATAATATATACTATATAATTATATCATATTAAATTCTTAAACAAACATTTGCCTATCATAGAAAATTATGAATAAATAACCATTGGATATTTATAAAATGGTGATAAAAAACTACTATTTTTTAGAAAATAAATATATAAATATTACAATTTACTTGTTTATTAAAAAATTCCATTGTTGAAAAATATTGGTCTTTTTAAAAAACTATTTTCTAATTCTTATAAAAATTATCTTTGAGTATATTAAATTATATTATAATTTCAATTTTTATAAATATTATTAATTAATAGTATTTTATTAAAATATAATTTATTTGATATTTTATTTAATTCCCCAAAAAGAGTGTCGTGATTATAATTATACACATCACAAAAAATCCAATTTCTTTTTCATGATATCAAAATATAATGTGTCTCAAACATATTATTTTATCATTATAAATTTAAAAAGAATACGGGATAAATTTAATATATATTTTATTAAATTCAAATAAAGAAATTCATACTATAAGGTTCTGGATAAATAATATTTTATTTCAATGGAAATTCCATAATAGTTAGGTGTATGGTGGTGAGATTTTATTCGGCTACATCAACGATCATGGTTTGGGATGCGATCTGGATGAGCTTGAGATTCTCCCTTAAATGGATTCTATCATTATATAATCTTTTAATATATATTTGGTACTATTACGGATAAAAAAATAGGAATTATATATCCCTAAACAGATTCGATAAAGGGGATTCATATTGTACAATCCTATTGGTTGAGGTCATCACTTGTTCCTCAATGTTAATTAGAATTTTTCATAACCATTATTAATGATATATTAATGGTCACTCTAGGATGACTATATTATCAATGGTTTTGATTTTATCCAAAATTAAAAATCCAATACACTATAACTATCCAAAATATTAAAATAAATCTATTTCTTTTCTATAACTATATTACTTGAAATTACATTTATTAACTAAAAAATAGAATTTATTTTATAAAACTTAATGTCATTACATGTTTGGTTTCCATTATGTGATGGGTGGACTCAATATTCTATTACCCTTTAATTAATTTTGTAAAATATTATGTCACATGAGATATATATTGTCAAAAATCCACTATCATGATATACTATATATAAATATTTGATGTTCTTTTTCCGTTATGGGAATCAAGTTGATGTGGTAGGTCAAAATTTGTAAATATAAATTGATGTGTGATCTATTATAATTAGACGATCAAAGTAGTTATGTTTAATTATGATATGATTTTTATTGATATAACATTGCCACAAATTTATGACATCAACTTATGGTATGAGATTGATTTATAATTATTTATCACACTTATAATTCATTCCTTTTGAATTGATAATGATCTATTCAATGACCTGTGTTTTGATCACTGAAATATTGGGTATAAAATTTGTTTCTTATAGTAATTATATCATACCCTTATCCTTATATTAATTTTTTATATGATAAACAATTGACATCTCCCAAGTTTCACCATGATGAACATCTCTGTTAACCCTTTCATATATTTACATTAAAGGGATATGATGAAATGTTATATATAGGGTATTCCTATGAACAGTATTAAATAGTGAGATCTTTATGGGAGTTTTTTAATATGTTTCATG